>JBBPBO010001984.1:47904112-47970709 GCA_037974295.1 Cicer cuneatum | reverse complement strand
CCCCCCCCCCCCCGCCCCCCTCTCTCTTAGATGCGCCTCTGTTCTTACAAATAGAGGATACAATTGCTCTTGTATTTTATACCAATATTAATAATATATACATAATATTATACGATAATAATATATACATATTCAAACAAAGTGATTGATCTCAAGTAGTCAATAAACTTCTATTAAAGACGAATTATTAAGAAGAATTTAAATCCAATCTTAATTATAATAATTCTTAACCAAACTTTTCGAACCTATCCGTCGAGTTACGTATTATTGGGGTCCCATTTTTCTGTAAATCTCATTTTATTTGCATATAAGATAGATAAATAGATTGTAATATATATGTTTATTTTATCCAGGGCAATTTTATTTTCTCTAATGTAGTAATTTATTTTTTGAGTAAAAAATAAATTTATATATATATACACCATATTTTTTAGAAAACAATATTTTTTGTTACAATATAAAAAAAAATATAATACTGATATTATAACATTTAATCATAAAAAAAAATATAAATGTAATTCCCTATTAACATTCAGAAATATCTGTTAAAAAATTGAATTTTATTGATTATAAATTTTTTTAATAGTATTGACTTTAAACTCTTAACCTCCATAAAATATGATAAAACCTTTAGTCAAAAGATAAAACACATGAAGAAAAATTATTAATGATTTATTGTCAAATGTTTAATTTTAAAATATTTAAAGATAAAAAATTTATTAATATTTTTTTTTATCTTAGAAGAGATGACAAATTTTATTATTATTAACTCACATAACTGTAAGGTTCTGAATTCGAATTTGAGATAACACGTTTAACCTAACAATATTAGCATTTGTCAGTTGAGTTAGAGCTTAAGAAAAAATTGTTATTAATATTTATGTCCATTAATTTCAATTTATTTTTCCACTTTGTCGAAGAAGTAAAAAAAAAAAAGTATATAATATTTTCTTCTATCTCTATTTCTATTGATCCAAACAACATACAATTTCTAATTTATCTTTTTTTCATTTATTGCTTTTCTATTTTTTTGAATTTCAACATCCAAACACAACGTTGTGCTGGTGGCGTTATTGCTAGTTACATTAATCCTCGTGTTTTCACATTTACTGAGTAACTAACTTACTCTATCTTGTATTCCACTTAAAATAAAATAAAAAAATTACTATATCTAGTAATAAGCAAGTTTACGTCATAAAAACCGATTTCCTCGTAACTGAACAATACAATGCAATCCATTATATAATGTCTTCCATTACATTTACTCTTTTTTATTTTTTTATTGTCCTTTTAATTTATGCTTCAATTTAACTCTTTTTTAATACGGTTCTTCCCATGATGTACCTTTTCCTTTTGACCGTGATTCGGATAAAATGAAAGAGATAATAGCAAACAAGAAAATACCAAAAAATATCAATTAAAAAATAATATAAAACATAGAAAAAAAAACAGATGAGCCTTTTTATTAGGGTTCTTGCTTGTAAATTTTAGTAGGGTGGGATACAAAGATGAGCATTTTATTTTAGCGTCGCAAGCTTAACAAGTGTTTTATGTCACTGATCCTGCTGATGATAAATGGTCTGTTGTACTATCGACCAATAAAATAAGTGATGATAACAACAACGTTGAAGATGTTGGTAATGATATTTTCTTTGCGACATCAAAACCATGTGAAATTGATTCAACTGATGATGGTTTATATCTTAGAGATGATCATGATGAGGGAATTTGGATTAATCTATCGTTTCGTATCGTTAATGGACAAACAAATGTGAACCCCACCAGAAAAAGAAGAAGGGTATCTTAAGGCGCTTATTTGTTTTTCATGACTCTTCATCATATGCATATTTTTCATTGTTTTTAATCTTATTTATCTTCAATTATTAGTTAATTTAATATGTTATTTGATATATTTTGTTGATTCTAGTTCTTGGGTTTAATAAAATGCTTATGTTCTTATTTCCTTGATTAAGTAGATACTTTTCAGAGTTTTGCGTTGTTTCTTTGTTTTAGTGCAGTGCTGAATTCTGGTGAGAAATCAACATGACTTATGTGGAGTATTTAAGTGATATCTGGCGTTGTAGATGTCCAATTGGAGTCAAACCAAGTGCAAATGAAAGCTAAAATCCATAGCTACAACTTTCATGAAGACACCAGAACCAAATTCAGACTCAAAAGAGTAGAAAAATGCAGTATACGTCAGACATCAGATGATGTGCGCCTGAAGCGCATTTCTGCGCTGCTGATTCTGTTTAAATGCGCTTGAAGCGCAAGTCCCACGCCTGGGGCGCATGGCGCGCTGCAGAATGCATAAAACCAAGTTTTTCTAATTTTTTAGGGATCTTTTTGTCAATTGGGAAGCTTAGAGACTTGTGCCATAGCAGAGAAACTCAAAGACGGCTGTTTTACACCATTGGAGGAGTTTTATCAAGAATCATTCATGAATCTTTCTTGTAATTCTTCTTTAATCTTTATCTCTTTTTATCTCTGTCATGAGTAACTAAACTCTATTTGTTAGGGATGAGTGAAATAAGATGAAACCCTTATTTGTCTGATTTGATTCCTAGTTATATGAATAAATTTATTGAATTATTTTTCTCATCTATGTGCTTAATGCTTTTTATTGCCTGATCAACTTTAAAATGTTTTACGATTCACATTTTGAAACGAAAGTGGACTTTATGAATGCTTGAGATGAGAAATTCATGAGATTGTAGTCTAGGGATAGATGCAGGTCATGAAACCAATTGAATTAGTTGCATAGGCAACAATTTAAAAAGAGAATTTTTGTACTGTAAGGCTGAATCCCAATTTTAAATCCACTAAGGAATTAAGGGTTATTTTGGAATTAAAGGTTCTGTCACTAAGACATTAGGGCAAGAATACTAAACAGAATTCGGTAATAATTCAATAAAGGAATTTAGTAACTAGGATCGAATTAGAAACCAAGGTTGGATTCAAAGTGAAACTCATCCCTGACATTTTTCTCATTATAAAAGTTCAATTTTATTATTAATGTTATTTCAAATATTATTCTACTCAATCCAGAAACTTTTTGTTCAATTTCAGTACTTAAATATAATTCGAAAGTAAAACGCAATCCTTGAGTTCGACACTCGGACTACCGTTTTAATTATTACTTGCAACGATTCAGTACACTTGCTGAAACGCTATCAGTTTTATATAAGTCATGTAATGATCTGTACTCATTGTGTAATTTATACTAATTTCATGTAACTTGACCTGCTAGAACTGAGTATTTGATTTTTATGCTTGTACTGATTTTCTGCCAGAACTTGAAGTGGTCATGTAATTTAGCATACATGCATTGATATACTGATTTTCTGCCAGAACTCGAACTCATCATACAATTTTTTTAATTATATTATTTAATTATTTTAGAGATGACAATTTGATAAAAAATTTAATTATAATCTGAACTCATCATATAAGTTGATATGAACAATTTGATAAACAAATTTTAGAGATGACAATTGGTATCCATGAGTATGGATATTATCTCACATTATAAAATGATATACATAAGCGCTTTTGTCCATAAGCGCTGTAATAGGTTTTTAAAAAATAAATTCTAAATTACAAGTACAAAACATTTACAGCGCTTTTGCCTATAAGCTCTGTAAATGGCTTTTAAAAAATAAATTATAAATTACAAGTACAAAATATAATTTACAGCGCTTATGAGAAAAAGTGTTGTAAAAGGCTTTTAAAAGATAAATTACAAGTACAAAATATTTACAGTGCTTATGAGAAAAAGCGCTTTAAAATTTATTTTAAAAAATAAATTACAAGTACAAAACAGTTACAACGCTTATGAGAAAAAGCACTGTAAAATTCTTTTAAAAAATAAATTAAAAGTACAAAACAGTTATAACGCTTATGGGAAAAAGCGCTGTAAAATGCTCATATAGCGCCTTTTATATAGTGTATCTATAAGCGCTGTAAAAGACTATGAAATGCGCTTTTTATATAGGCTTTTAAAGCGCTTTTTGGAAGAGCGCTGTAATAGGTTAAGTCTTTTAAAGCGCTATTTGGAAAAGCACTATAAAAGGTTGTTTTAAAATATTATGTAAACTGATAATAAGAAATCGCTTCTTTATTACGTATTCTCATCCCTATGAACTTGGCAGTGTGAAACCCTTATTCGTTATGTACTCTCCATTTTCATTACTCTCTATACGAACTTGGCAGTGTGAAACCCTTCTCGTTATTTTAAGGCGCTTTTTGTTCAGTTTTTTAAAGCGCTCTGTGGAACCATAAACTTGTATTTCTGCTTGTATTTCTGCGACGTCATAACCCTAAACTATAGGTATTGTTATTAATATCTTGTTGTCACTAAAACTTATAGTGCATGTTGTATTTATTCAATCTGTTGTTGTCACTAAACTGCATGTTGAACTTATACTATGTGAAATGTGTAAATAAATGGATTCCAACAACGATTTAGGTCGTCAAAACGATGAAGTTGTAAACACTGGCGTTGTAAACAATGAAGTTGTCAACACTAAAGGATATGAAAGCGAAGTGAAGCGTGGGGCAACTTTAATGCAAAAAGTCATTATAGTAAGAAGTAATGGAATAAAATTTGAGGTACATATACTATACTTTTGTTTAGATTTTTTTTTCTTTTTTGAAAGCAACCACTTACACTCTATGAGTTTATTAGGTGGGATGGAATGAAAGTGGCCAGCAGATTAAGCCCAACAGTTCATTGATGGTAAGTTACATTGGTGTTGTTGTCCGCCAAAATATCCCAATAACAATCGATGACTGGAGAGACAAAGCATTGAAGGATGCTAAAGACATGTTGTGGAGTGATGTACCAGTAATTAACTTTTTTACTCCACTTTTTTGTTACTTAATTATAATTTTTTCCATTGAAATACTTTTATTCAAACTCTTTATTTATTTGGTTTGTAGAGCGCTTTTAACATTGAAGATATGCGGAAAAATTACGTACTTAGAGTTGCTGGTAAAATTCACAGAGGATTTAAATCTTATCTGTCGAATTGTTACCTAAGAGACAGGTGTGGAAATGAGAATGTTGAAGCTCCAAACATTTACAAACACTACATAACAACTAAAGAGTGGACCTCTTTTGTAGCTAAACGTTCAGACCCCGCATTTGTGGTAATATTTATTTTATTAGCATGTGTGTTTTATTCATATTGATATCTTATTTTTTTACACGATCGTTATTTTTTTATTTTTTTATATATAGAATATAAGTATAGCAAATCGGGAGCGAGCAAAGAACCCAGTGCGTCCATACAAAAGATCGCGTATGGGGTATGCACGTTTAGAGCAAAAAATTGTAAGTAAACATCACTTTTATACATTGTGGTAGATTATAAACTATAGTTTCTAACTAGTATTTTGTTTATGTCTTAACGAATAGCTGCAAGAGACGAAATCTGATCAACCATTGGGTCGTCATATCTTGTGGAAGAAGGCTCGCGTAAATAAAGATTGAATAGTGGATAACGAAAATGTTCAACAAGTTGTCCAACAATGTGTAAGTATATATCCTATCACTTTAATATTTTTTAATATTGTCTTTTAAAAATGATATTGAATTTATCTTTTTAATACTACATGTATTTTAGGAAAACTTGGAGCAATATCTTGAAAATCAAGATGAAAATAAAGAAGTTAGCTGAAGGGACATTCTCGGCAAGGTATTCAATGTTCCTGAATATTCTGGTCGTGTGAGGGGTAAGGGATTTGGTGTGACTCCCAAAAGTTATTTTTCACATGAGAAGCGCACAAATACCTCGAATGATAAAGTATTAGAAGCCCTGAAAACCCTTTCGGAGCAAGTTGAATACTTGGTTAAAAAGGATAAGGAAAAGCAACTTCAACGTGAAATGCAAATAGACAGTGAAGATGGAAGTTGCAACATTGCTCATAAAAGTCTCCTGAAGGTAATTAATTACTTAACGAAATAAGAAATTCATTCAACCTAACTGTTTCACATACTTATGTATTAACCATTGATTTAATTTAGGGTGTTTCACGTTGCTGCCTATACTTGTCTTCCCCTACTCGTCACATAGTTGGGAAAGGAACATTGTACAATACGTTGGGAGAAGGAACATTGTACTTGTCTTCCCTCGCCGGTCATGTAAAAGTGTCACCTGTGGTAGCTTTAGAACCACTTGCACCGTTGCCTATCCCCGACAACGACAGAGATATGAAACTTTTGGGAGAAGCAATAGGTAGCTATGTGTCATGGCTGAAACATCTTGTTGCCACTGATCAGGAGGTATGTTTTAATTGCTATGTAGGTTTATTTGTATGATTATGATTGATTATGTTTAATTGCTGATTTTTCCACTATTATATTTCACATTAATTAAGATTGTTGCTAAAGGGAATGATGATAAGATCCTTCACATCGAGTCTATCACTTCACCAGAAAAGGCACCAAAAAAGGTTTGACATATACATCAATTCGAAATGATAGCTTACTATAATAACTAACAAACTGATCAACCTCATTTTTTTCATATTCAACCAAAAAATAAACCCGCTGCACCGCAGATGCAGATCCGTGGTAAAAATAAACCTTCCAAAATGCAAAAGCTAGATCGAGGAAAATCAGTTGCTGCTCGTAAAATAAGTCAACCACACCTTACTCGATTTGGGTCGTGTCTTGGCACAACAACAAAGATGAATATGGAAGGCAACAATGATACACGTATGATAAACATGAAAAAAGGTATATTTGAAGAAGAGTATTTAGACATACTTGGCAAAGAGAAAATATATGAACTTCTCGATCATAAAGAGCTGAGTGCTACTGTCATTAGCATATACATCAGGTAATATAATTACATTATTTAAGATAAAAATTACCTTTTAATTGCATCACTACAACATGTAATTTATTGATAATTAATCTAATTTTATATTTTTATTGAAGGTTTTTGTATGAGAAGTTGGTGTGCACGCAGAAGTTGTCAAGTAGATTTTCATTCTTATCTCCGTATAGACTATCCATGTTTAAACTCGATCCAGTTAATGTAAAAAACTATGTAGTTGATATACTTATAGAAAATAAAGAGAATGGCAAGCTGTTTATGGCACCATACAATTCAGGGTACGTAATTAGATACTTTATCTATATCTTTTTTAATTTATGATATTATGAGTTTTGTAAACAAATTTGCCAACCAAATTTTTGTTGTTGTAGGCAACATTGGGTGTTGTTTGCCATAAATGCGACTTCTGAAATTGTATATTATTTAGACCCATTGCACAACCATTTCAACAATCACCCTGATATAAAGAACATCTTCGACATGTAAGTAATATTCATTTATTTCTTACATATATAAATAATGTATTTGGTCATTGAATAAAAATTACATTTATTTGATAGTGCTCTGCAAGTTTTCCGCGCTCAAAGGGGTGCTTCAGTGTCGAAGATTAAGTCAAACAACATCACATGACTTTCAATAAAGGTTTGAAATTTTTGTTATAGAACTTAATTATATGCCTTTAAATTTTCATTTACAATCAATGCATAAATATTTATTGGCGTACGTGCATAAATATTTTCATTTACATGTTATTTTTTTTATTCTAACTTATTTTGCTTCAGTATTTTGACAACTTCAATGCAACATACTCTGAAAGTGATCTCACAAAAATAAAAGAAGAATGGTGTCAGTTTGTCCTCGAACTCAAAGTTATATAATTTATAATTAATTTGTTGTTACTGTCATAATGTAATTTGTTCTGTGAATATGTAGTTCATACTGTGAATATGTTGCTACTGTACATGATGTAATTTGTTGCTGTGAATATGTTGCTGCGAAACATTGTAATTGATATTATTGAATGTGAATATGAAATTGTAATTTGTTGCTATGAAACACTTGTAATTGATATTATTGAATGTGAATATTTGTGAAGAATATGAATTTTGATATTGTGAAATGTGAATTTTAATGTTGAAAAGAAGAATATGAATGTGATATTTGATGTTGATGATAATGCCATAAAAAAGACAGCGTTTTTTTTTTTAAAAATACCATAAAAAATCCTTTTACAAAGCTTTTTAAAACGTTTTACAACGCTTTTTTAAGCCTTTTACAGCGCTTTTTTGAACAAGCGCTGTAAAACTAGTATAAGAAGCGCTTTACATATGGACATATTACAACACTTTTTTGAAAAAGTGTTGTAAACATAGTATAAGAAGCGCACTTTTTATATGGACCTATTAGAACGCTTTTTTGAAAAAGCGTTGTAAACATAGTATAAGAAGCGCACTTTATATATGGACCTATTACATGGCTTTTACGAAAAAGCACTGTAAACATTGTATAAGAAGTGCGCTTTATATATGAACCTATTACAGCGCTTATTGTATTTTCAATAGCGCTGTTGTATTATTTTACAACACTAGATACTAGAGCGTTTAAAAGTACTGTAAAGGGCTTAAAAAAATGCTGTAAAAAACAATTTTGGGTGTAGTGTGTATTTTATACCAATATTAATAATATATACATACTATGATATGATAATAATATATACATATTCAAACAAAGTGATTGATCTCAAGTAGTCAATAAACTTCTATTAAAGACGAATTATTAAAAAGAATTTAAATTCCGATCTTAAATAAAATAATTCTTCACCAAACTTTTCGAACCTATCTGTCAAGTTACGTATTATTGGGGTCCCATTTTTCTGTAAATCTCATTTTATTTGCATATAAGATAGATAGATAGATTGTAATATATATGTTTATTTTATCAAGGGCAATTTTATTTTCTCTAATGTAGTAATTTATTTTTTGAGTAAAAAATAAATATATATATACCATATTTTTAGAAAACAATATTTTTTGTTACAATATAAAAAAAATATAATACTGATATTATAACATTTAATCATAGAAAAAAATATAAATGTAATTCCATATTAAACATTCAGAAATATCTGTTAAGAAATTGAATTTTATTGATTATAATTTTTTTTTATAGTATTGACTTTAAACTCTTAACCTCCATAAAATATGATAACACCTTTAGTCAAAAGATAAAACACATGAAGAAAAATTATTAATGATTTATTGTCAAATGTTTAATTTTAAAATATTTAAAGATAAAAATTTTATTAATATTTTTTTTTATCTTAGAAGAGATGACAAATTTTATTATTATCAACTCACACAACTGTAAGGTTCTGAATTTGAACTCGAGACAACACGTTTAACCTAACAATATTAGCATTTGTCAGTTAAGTTAGAGCTTAAGGAAAAATTGTTATTAATATTTATGTCCATTAATTTCAATTTATTTTTCCACTTTGTCAAATAAGTAAAAAAAAAAAAGTATATAATATTTTCTTCTATCTCTATTTCTATTGATCCAAACAACATACAATTTCTAATTTCTCTTTTTTTCATTTATTGCTTTTCTATTTTTTTGAATTTGAACATCCAAACACAACGTTGTGCTGGTGGCGTTATTGCTAGTTACATTAATCCTCGTGTTTTCACATTTTCTGAGTAACTTACTCTATCTAGTATTCCACTTAAAATAAAATAAAAAAATTACTATATCTCGTCATAAGCAAGTTTACGTCATAAAAACCGATTTCCTCGTAACTGAACAATACAATGCAATCCATTATATAATGTCTTCCATTACATTTACTCTTTTTTATTTTTTTATTTTTTTATTGTCCTTTTAATATATGCTTCAATTTAACTCTTTTTTAATACGGTTCTTCCCATGATGTACCTTTTCCCTTTGACCGTGAATCGGATAAAATGAAAGGGATAATAGCAAACAAGAAAATACCAAAAAATGATCAATTAAAAAATAATATAAAACATAGAAAAAAAACAGATTAGGAATCTTCATAACCAAAAGTGGGAAATGAGAATTTAGCCAAAAATTATAATGCTATACCTTTTAAATAGATATTCAATTTAGTATTGAGAGAAGGAGTCATAAATTGTGTTAAAAGATAAATACTGACCGGATTGAATCCTGCTCCAAAACAAACCACTTATATTTATAGGGAAGAGCTGAGTATTGAGCAGTACCAACAATCACTAACAACTTTGTTCTTTTTGTTCTAACTTTAATAAGCAAAAGTATTGGTACTTTTCAAGTGTGAGCACAAAAGAGAATTTTGATAAGGTTGAGTTGAGATCTGGGGTGTTTGTTTGTGGAAGGAAGAGATTATTAAAAATGGGGAATGTCGGGATATTTTGGGTTTGTTTTGTGCTTTTGATGGCAATTCAAGCAATGGGAGTTCCTAAAGCTGCACCAGTGGATCAAACTTCAGGTACTTTTCTTTCATCACTACCATTGTTACTTTACTTTATCTTTTTGTTTTAAGTTCTCTTATTTTATACTATCACGACGGAAAATAATAAATGTTACGATAAAAAGTGACAACCAAAGACAAAAAACAATATGTGTTTTTGTTTTTTAATAATTGGTTTGACTAAATCATACACTATCCTAGTGTATGATTAAGTATAATTTCACAAATTAATTAATCGGCCTAATTGGTTCAAATATGTAGTGATTCAATGTTATCAAATATCACGTGTTTTCTTAATGAAAAAATGTGATCCACACAAGAAATTTGTAAGTATGACATTTGACCAAATTTTGTATACTTAATTTACTCATGATATTATGATGATACATAACTATGCACTTGATCATACATAACATAGTACCCTATTTTATTTGATAATAAATAGTGTAGTAAATGAAATAATGAATCAGCGTTGATGATAATTTCATAACCACAAGATAAATTTTAAAGAGTCTTCTGGATAACGGCCGAAGATTTTATTGTTCATCTCATAATTCTCAATATGAGAGCTATTTTTGAGACATAATCATAGAAGACTTAATATTTAGTTTTTTAAAATAAAAAATTGATGATGGAAAATTTATTATTTATTAAAGGAACATAAATTAATGACCATAGATGTTTATCCCAAATAAGATCCATACAAATTTACACCCCTTCGTGAAAAGAGGTGTATAAAAAACAACCTAAAATGAACAACTTGTTGTATAAGTGGAATTCAACAATGTTTAGAAGATTATTATTCATCTAGCCAAACCAGTATTTCCTTAACAAAATGCTATAATTATAAACTGGCCTTGTTCTCCATTCATTACCACATTTTGTAATTGTCTTACCCTATGTTATTGTATATAAGCAGATCATAAGAAAATCTTCAAGGAAAAGCGATCTTGATTGCGCCCGATTGATAACATATTCAAGCTTCCAATTACATCAAATTCATGGCCAGAAGGTAGGTATCCATTATATGACTACCATTTTATGTTCTCTTGTGATACATTCTAATGAATGCAGACCTGTTTGTTTCAGCTTTTTTTAAAACGATATATTCTAGTGAATGCTGGCTGATTATATCGAATATTGAATTGTGAAATGCAGGTAACGGTTTCGCGAGCGGAGTGCTTGACCTAGGCGGACTACAAGTGTCTCAAGTATCAACATTCATCAAAGTTTGGGGTGCCTACGAAGACGGACCAGACGATCAAGGTGCCTCAATCTACGAACCAATAGAAATACCTCAAGGATTCTCTATGTTAGGTAGCTACAGCCAACCAAACAACAAGCCACTCTTTGGATATGTTCTTGTTGCAAAAGATGTTTCTTCAAGCACAAACAATGGAACTTTAAAATCACCAATTGATTATACACTTGTATTCAACACTACATTTGTTTCAGCTTCACAAGATTTCCCTTTGTTTGTTTGGCTACCAGTGGCACCTGATGGTTACAAAGCTTTAGGCCATGTTGTCACCACAACAATAGATAAACCTTCACTTGACAAAATAAAGTGTATAAGATCAGACCTCACTGACCAATGTGAAACTTCTTCATGGATTTGGGGATCCAATGACTTAAATTTTTATGATGTTAGACCATCCAATAGAGGTGTTCAAGCTCCCGTTGTTCGTGTCGGAACCTTTATCGCACAAATTGGAGAAGCTAGTAACCCTCCATCAATTTCCTGTTTGAAGAATCTCAATTCTATTACACAAATAATGCCTAATCTAAAACAAATTGAGGCAGTACTTCAAGTTTATTCTCCATTTTTATACTTACATCCTGATGAAGAATACTTTCCTTCTTCAGTTAATTGGTTTTTCTCCAATGGAGCATTACTATACAAGAAAGGTCAAGAATCAAATCCTGTTCCAATAGCACAAAATGGAACTAACCTTCCTCAAGATCTTAACATTGATGATGGTTATTGGATAGACTTACCTGCTGATGATGCAAACAAAGAGAGGGTCAAAATTGGAAATGTACAAAGTGGTGAATCTTATGTACATGTTAAACCAATGTTTGGAGGAACATTCACTGATTTTTCCATGTGGGTTTTCTACCCATTTAATGGACCTGGAAGAGCAAAAGTTGAGTTTATAAATATTAAATTAGGAAGAATAGGTGAACATGTTGGTGATTGGGAGCATGTGACATTAAGAGTAAGTAACTTGGATGGTCAATTATGGCATGTATATTTCTCACAACATAATCATGGTTCATGGATTGATTCCTCTCAACTTGAATACCAAAATGATAGTAGCAGTTTTGATTTTCCAACTAAAAGACCTGTTGTTTATGCTGCATTACATGGTCATGCATCATATCCACATGCTGGTCTTGTTCTAATAGGGAAAGATGGTGTAGGTGCAAGAGATGATATTGATACAGGTGGAAATGTTATGGATATGGGAAAATTTGTATTGGTTTCTGCTGATTATTTAGGGGAATCTGTAATAGAGCCACCATGGTTGAATTTTTATAGGGAGTGGGGTCCACATATTAATTTTACTCTAAATGATGAATTGAAGAGTATTGAGAAGGTTTTGCCTGGGAAACTTAAAGATCTTTTTGAAAATTTTGTTAGGGGTTTACCACAGGAGCTGTTAGGAGAGGAGGGTCCTACAGGTCCAAAGCAAAAGAATAATTGGAGTGGTGATGAAGTTTGAATTTTGTAGGATTTAGTTCTTATTGATTCTTACAAAATTCACAATTGAATGTGATAATATTGCTGCTGCTACAATTGTATAAAGGGGTTATAGTTTGAATGAATTTGAAAAAAATGAAATGAAATTAGCAATTGCTCTAATTTTTATTTTTAATTTTTTTATGGTATGTACAATAGCTTCAAATTCATTTTCTTTTGTTTTGTGAATAGTTCTGAAATCTAGTAGTACAAGAATTTATAATATTTTGGTCCACCTAAAATTGGGATATTTGTAGAGTTTTGTAAACAGTGAAAGATCTTTAAGATAACATCAAGGTGGCATATAATTTGGACCAATGAAAGATCTTTAAGCTAATGTCTTCTAAACCATGGATATATTAATATAATATTCAAATGGATATGTTGAATCGGGAGATACATGGTGGGGAGGTTGCAGTGTGAAGAATCTAAGAATTGTACATTTTGCGAGAAAGTTTTTAAATATTTTTCTGTAAAACAAAAAAATATAAAAGACAGACCAATAACTGTACACCAATATTTGTAGTCCAATATCAACAACTTTTAAACAATTATTTTTATAAAAGTATCTATCTATTTTGGTTTTTCAAATACTTCTTTATGAAATACATTTGAATTAGCGTTTGTTTCATGGCTTTCATCATCTACAATCAAATTTTTTAAAAATTGTCAAATATAATATATTAGTTTATTTTGGCTTTTAGAAATGAATAAAATATTTGATTGTGACATTATGGAAAAATCACTTAGACTCTTGTTATTGATTTGCAAGAATGATTCAATGTATTTAATTATGAAATCTCATTTTAATAAACTTCAAATTCCTTATTTTATAACCATTATCAACTTTGATAACCAAACAATAATTTATATTTCCATTGGCAATAGAATAAGTGTATTTTGGCAATAGAACAAGTACAACTAATAAAAATTGGGCAAAACACATAATAATCACAACTAATGGTCTAACTATACTATTCAAAATCAAGATTTTTCACATTTGAAAATAAAAAGGTCAATGTGCGTTGAACATCTTCAAAAAAATAATAAATTTATGATATCTCATTGTCTCAATAAAATTGTGGTGATAACTTTAATCAAAACTTTAGATAATAAACCTTTCATTATAAAATTGGACAATCAAATCATGATGCCAACTATGTCTACGGTGCTACAATAGTAACAAAAATCTCTGAACAAAATAATGAAGTAGGAGAAGATAAGTAGACAAAGTTGAACAAAAATGCTCCATTTTTCATGAGTATCATCGTAAATGAGAAGGTGTCAATAAAAATTAGTAAGGTGTCAATCTCTTTTAGTGAAAATCTTATCAGAAACTATTTGGTGAAGAAGAAATGTGATGGTACTTCTAAATTCAACGATAAAATAAGGGTGGATAGAGCATTTTGCGAAAATGGAGATGATGCTGAGAGGAATGAGCATTGGTTTGTGTAAATCATGTATACGTTGAGCCTTGGGCTATCTTGGAAAATAAAAGTTATTTCAAATTTGTGGTCTTAATGTTGGAATAATGATTATTGTTGTGCATGCTGTCTTTTTTATTGGCTAGGAACTTTTTCACACTTCCTCAATTGTTGCATCTGTATACTTGAGTTCTACGATGTCTTAGGAAAGAAGAGTTATTTCAAATTTGTGGTTTCAACGCAAGAATAATGATTATGGTTGCACATCATATATTTCTTATTAGCCAAAATATATTTTCAGATTTTCCCAATGGTTGCATCTTTATGCCTTAAGCCTTGCATTGCCTTATAAAGAAAATTTATTTTAAATTTGTGGTTTCAATTAGGGTTGTTCAAAATATCCGGTTATGTGGGAAAAATCCAAAACCGGATCCAAATCCATTTTAAATATCTGGTTAAAATAATATGGTTATAATCCGGTTCATTTATCAACTGGTTGGATACCCACTTATGTTTTATGTTTGGATTCGGTTTTTATCTGGTTTTTATCCACTCAACTCCCAAAAACTGGTTCGAGGCTATGAAATGCATCTCAAGAAATTATTTTATTAGCTTACAAATTGTGCTACAAAACTATGATGTGTGAATAAAGTGTGTGAGAGAAATGTTCATGTTGGTAACTTAGAAGAGGTTTGGATGAAGATCAAATGAATCATTATCTAAGTTTTAGTTTTGAATTTGAATTTTCATTGAACTCACAAGGTTCTTTGAATTTATTAAAATTCAAGGAGCATTAATTAGATTTTCACAAGGTTCTTTGAACTCATAATGCACTATCGTACAACTCATAGGATTTGCTACAACTTTTGAGTTATTCTGATCAATTTTAATCACAAGTTACTATAAGCAATTGAACATGTTCAATTTTAATCACAAGAAAAAGAAATTGTATGGTTGATCTATGTTTCTTATTGAACTTTCATTTTGTGAAAATAACCAACTTTTAAACTATGAATAATCGATTTTTTTATGTTTTAAAAATAAATATTAAAAAATAAACAAATTTTAATCGGATTTGAGAAAAAAATCGATTTTAAAATTGAATTTTTCAAAATCGGTTGCATAACTAGAAACCGATTATTTAACCATAACCAATTTTACAATCAGTTTTATAATTGGTTTTAAACCAAAGTCTGGATTTAGTTATAAATCTAAATCCAAATATTGGATTTAAAATGGACATAGTTTGGTTTTTTAAGAAAGCCAACCATGTACAACCCTAGTTTCAATGCAAAAATAATGATTATAGACGTTCAAGCCGTCTTTCTTCTTGACTAGGAAATTTTTTTCCACATTTTCCAAATGGTTTATTTTCAAGCGATTTCTTGTAGGCCTCTAACAATGAGATTTTCTCAGTAGCCTCAGTTTGTTGGGGATGAATATCACTTTAAATTTTCTCCAACTTCGCCACGTATTCGATAAGACGTACTTGGCCTCTCCATGACATCTCTTTTTCTCAATGCTGGATAACTTAGAGGATAATTCATTTTTCTCCTTCTTCAACAAAGTAAGATTTTTCTTAGATTTTTGTAGCTTTTCGTTAGCAATATAGATGATTTTCTTGGTGTGATCAAATTGGTCCCACAAGTCGGTGACGACATTCTCATCATCATTTTTCTGGGTCTCCAATTCCAAAACTCGAGAATGAAACATCTCAAATTCGGAGGAAAATTTATTGATCTATAGTCATCATAGAATCGCAAATGGAAAAGACCTTACACAAGTACGGTAGACTATTAACAAAGATAGCTCAATGACTCATAGCTCAAACGTTGGTGAGGCTGGCAGCATTCGAATCACGAATCATCACACGAAGTCTGGCAGGACCACTCGGGGCTTCGGTGGAAATAGAACTTGTTCGGTCATCGCCGCACCCTTGTTCGGAGTCATCTAAGTCCAACTGTCTACAACATGTCCATTATTATCTTTCCTTTTCTAGCAGGACCCCAAAGCTCATTGAAGACCAGTGTCTTTTGAGCAAGAGTGAGGGTTGCTTGTTTAGGGGAAATAAGAATATTAATTAGAACGACGTCATCATGAACAATCTCCCTTTGGTCTAGGGGAGAAGGAAGAGGAGCCGAAGAAGACGCACCCAGATCCTTTGGTTTTTATTTCTGCATGAATGATAGAAAAGCTATTTTTTCTACAACAAAAAAGGTGAATATACTAGTTATAACATGATAAAGATAGAAATAGACAGAGGCCACCTAAAACAAAATAAGGAAACCACCGAAAAGAGCATTGGCCTCAACCTGATCAGAGTTAGCCAATAACTCTTTGATGTAAATACAACGAAGCTTATATTGTAATTCATTGTTTATGTTATGAAGAGGGATTCTTTTCGTATCACGCTTGAGTAATTTAATAAAGCTTTTCAAGTAAGCACGTAAATAGTTCGCAGAGATCAACTTGGTTAAATTTAGTTATCTTGAAAGTCTATTTGTCTCTTCTTATGACGAAATGACGCTTAGTCCAAAGTTTCGAGAATCGACTTCGGCAAGACATCACAAGTTCTCCATCTTCACCTATGATCGGGTTTCCTTCATAACGGTTAGAAATGATGATAGTTAGAGCTAGTGATGTGAATTGAAAAAATAAGGAAGTCTCTTATTGGAGATATTACACACACTAGTAGTGTTTATAAAGTGGAGGTATGGAACATGGGGTGCCCCACTTTTGTGAAGGGATGAGAACACATGCAAATAGACCACCACACGTTTCTGTGGATCTGGACTGATGGATCGCACATTTTTCTGTTTTATCCTCCACGAAACGTCTTATTAGCTGCTACCTCAAATATCATATGACAGATCACTGGAAGCTCAATCCCACTGATAGAAACTAAATGTGTGTGACTTGGATGAGTGGGGTCCACTCTTTGGGCCCTCATTCCTCTTAATTTGCATTGTTCTATCATGCACACTCCAAAAATAAAGAAGAATCTGGTTTCTAGTTTTCTTCTTAATAAGGTAGGGTTTACTCAGTCTATATGGGCAAATTTGTGCACCATTTCTAAAAATGGTATTTTTGTGGGAAAGGGTACGCCACTTATGGCATGTTTAAATTAAATGTTGAAATCAATAAAATGTCTCCTTCTGCTTACATGTTGTATGATTTTAATATTTGTTATGCTATACTCTGTCATGTGAACAAACATGTGATTTCAAACTTAACTAACTTAGGCTTAATTCCAAATTTATCTTTAAATGATTCTGAAAAGTGTCATTTTTGCAGTCAAGCTAAAATAACTAAGAGTTCACATAAACCAGTAGTTAACCTTTAGATTTAATACACTCTGATATATGTGAACTTGATGGCACACAAACAACAAATGGAAAACGTTATTTTATTACTTTTATTGAAGATTGCTCTTACTATACTTTTGTATAACTAATGAAAAATAAAAGTGAAGCTCTTGACATGTTTAAGATCTTTGTAACTAAAATTGAAAATCAATTTAGTAAAAAGGTTAAGAGGTTTCGTAGTGATAGAGGAACATAGTATGATTCTAATTTATTTAATGGGTTTTATAAAACACAAGGAATTATACATGAAACTGCAACACTCTATTCACCTGAAGTGAATGGTAAAGTTGAAAGAAAGAATAGAACTCTTACTAAACTAGTTATTGCTATTATATTTAACTCTGGTGCTGCATCTCATTGGTGGGGAGAAATTATTTTGACTGTTTGTTATGTTTTGAATAGAGTTCCTAAATCTAAAAACAAAACATCTCCTTATGAGATAATGAAGAAAAGACAACCAAACTTGCCTTATCTTTGAACATGGGGATGTCTGGCTTATGTCAGAATCCCCGATCCCAAACGAATTAAACTCGTTAGTAGAGCTTATGAATGTGTATTGGGTATGCAGTAGTGATAGAGGAACATAGTATGATTCTAATTTATTTAATGGGTTTTATAAAACACAAGGAATTATACATGAAACTGCAACACTCTATTCACCTGAAGTGAATGGTAAAGTGGAAAGAAAGAATAGAACTCTTACTAAACTAGTTATTGCTATTATATTTAACTCTGGTGCTGCATCTCATTGGTGGGGAGAAATTATTTTGACTGTTTGCTATGTTTTGAATAGAGTTCCTAAATCTAAAAACAAAACATCTCCTTATGAGATAATGAAGAAAAGACAACCAAACTTGCCTTATCTTTGAACATGGGGATGTCCGGCTTATGTCAGAATCCCCGATCCCAAACGAATTAAACTAGTTAGTAGAGCTTATGAATGTGTATTGGGTATGCAGTAAACAGTAAAGCGTATAGGTTTTATGACTAAATGAAAACGTGATCATAGATTCAAATGATGTTGACTTCTATGAAAATAAACTCCCTTTCAAATCGAGAAATAGTGGGGGCAGCGAACCAAGTCACGTTCTTGTGACAAGAAGCACTGAAAGCAACAAATAAGGCGAAATAAAAACTCAAAGAAGTAAGAGAGTAAGAGTTGCTAAAGATTATGGATATGAATATACGACTTATAATTTAGAAGAGGATCCTGCAAATCTTAAAGAAGTTTTGTCATCATTGGATGTAGATTTATGGCAAGAAGCTATAAATGATGAAATGGATTCTCTAGAGTCTAACAAGACCTGACATCTGGTAGACTTGCCTACTGGTTGCAAACCAATAGGTTGTAAATGGATTTTGAAAAAGAAACTAAAACTTGATGGAATTGTTGATAAATACAAGGCGCACCTTGTAGCCAAAGGATTTAGACAAAGAAAAAATATAGATTTCTTCGACATTTTTTCACCATTCACTAGAATAACATCCATTAGGGTACTCATTTCTCTAGTAGCTATTGATAACTTGGTGATACACCAAATGGATGCTAAAACATTTTTAAATGGTGATCTGGAAGAAGAAATCTATATGGAACAATCTGAAGGTTTTGTAATTCATGGACAAGAAGACAAGGTCTGTAAGTTAGATAAATTTCTATATGATCTTAAACAAGCTCCTAAGCAATGGCATGGAAAATTTGATAACTTGATTATAACGAATGTGTGTAAAGTGAATGAAAGTGACAAATGTATTTATTACAAATCTGAAAATGGCATTTGCACTATCATATGTCTCTATGTATACGACTTACTCATATTTGGTTCAAACATTCATGTTGTAAATACTATGAAATCATTGTTGAGTAACAACTTTGATATGAAAGACCTCGGAGAAGCGAGTGTAATCCTACAAATCAAGATTACTAGGTCAGAAAAGGGAATATCTTTGGATCATTTTCACTATGTTGAAAAGATCCTAAAAAAATATAAATACTTTGATTGTAAACCTGCTGGCACACCATATGATCCAAGTACAAATCTTTTCAAGAACACTAATGAAGGTGTTATACAAACTGAATATAAGAGCATCATTGGCAGCTTCAGGTATGCCACTGATTGTACTAGACCCAACATTGCCTACGTCGTGGGACTGTTGTGCAGGTTTACCAGTAGACCTAGTATGGAGCATTGGCACACTATCGAAAGAGTCATGAGATACCTAAAAAGGACCATGAGTCTAGGATTACATTATGAAAGATTTCATGTCGTCCTTGAAGGATACAGTGACGTTGATTGGAACACCTTATCAGATGACTCCAAAGCAACCAGTGGCTATATTTTTAGTATAGCCAGTGGTGTTGTATCTTGGAAATCAAAGAAACAGACAATATTGGCTCAGTCTACTATGGAGTCTGAAATAATAGCACTAGCTACTGCTAATGAAGAAGCGAGCTGGTTGAGATGATTGCTAGCTAACATCCCTTTATGGGAAAAACCTATGCCAATTGTGTTGATCCACTGCGATAGTACCATGACAAATGCAAAAATTGAGAATCGTTATTACAACGGTAATAGATGACAAATACATTGTAAGCACAGTACCGTTAAATATTTACTTTCTAAAAGAGCTGTTATAGTGGATCATGTACGCTCTGATGAGAATTTAGCGGATCCTTTGACGAAAGGATTGGCTAGAGAGAAAGTCATAAATATATCCAAAAGGATGGGACTATTGCCTATAGATCAATGAGTCACTTATGATAGTAACCCAATCTAAAAGACTAGAGATCCCAAGAATTAGGTTTAATGGGTAATAACAAGTCATGATATAAGATGAACATGCTATTATATTGGAGAGAAGCAGGATTCCTGAAGCGATGAAAGGATGAAATAATAGAAACTCGTAATGAGATCTATACTCTATGTGGAAGGAGTACTTAACTACTGGAGTACTCTTGATAGACTCACCTATGTGAATGTGGAAGTGGGGCCACTTCCTATGGAATTTCGAGGCAAAATTCCTAGAGCGTTCACTACACTGGGATAGACGTGCAAGGCCATAAATGCACGGGCTTTTGAGAGTACACCCAATGAAAAGGTTGTGTGTGGGTTTGATGTAAGAGATAGAGTTCAAGACTACGAGTCACTCTTGTTAAATCTGAACCTTGTTATGAAAAGGTTCAAGTCAAGAGACACCTTTGTTTATGCACGATCTTATGGAAGTGTTTGACGCTATTTTAGAACCTCTTTTTTAAATTCAAGTGGGGGATTGTTGGAAATGATCATAGTTAGACGCTTATAAGGTGGAGGTATGGAACTTGGGGTGTACCCAAAGGGGTACCGACTTTTGTGAAGATGTGAAAACGCATGCAAATAGACCACCAAACACGCACGCGCGCGCCATCATTGTCGTTTGTCCGTCCAGCCGGCTCAGCTCAGGCTTGGGCTAAGTGGTGTATTATTTTTTAGTATATGTAAAATTAATAAATTATTTATTTATTTAATTTTAAACGAATGCTTGCATTTTTATTTCATTGATATGTTGTACACGTGTCTGCCCTCCATCGAGTCAACATTGAACATCTGATCTAGTTAATTCCTTCCCTTCGATTTTGCACATCAGATTTTTGGTCAAACCCTAGCTGTTTTCTCGTTTTATTTTGTGGACTCGCGCATCAGTTTGTTACCTGGTAAAAAACCTAGGAAAAATCAAAACACACATTTCTGTGGATCTGGACTGATGGATCGAACGTTTTTCTCTCATCTAGTTGTAGATTTCCTCTATAATAGAGAGTTCTACTCAGTTGGAAAAGCACACCAAAAGCTTTCCAAAATCTAAGGCTTTTCTCTGCTTCTCCCTTTTTTTCTTTCTTCTTCTCCTCTTTCTTCGAGTGGTCGTAGTACCGTATTACGAGTAGCAGCCATTTGACTACCATATTGAGGGTATAATTCTAGAAAAAATTTCTACAGTGCAGTGAAACTCCGATACAACATATCAAGGATGTTTTATCCTGGGGACTTCGTGGTTGATAGTCTGCTTTGCACAATTTGAGTAGTGCTGCGAAACGTCTTAAAGAGAGCAACCTAGTTTGCGACTCAACCCAGTAATATTTTCGGTGGCATAAATTGATTTTTAAATAGTTTTTTCAAAACTAAAAAATAACACTAGGAAGGGGGTTTGAATTGTAAATCTCCCTTTTTAAATTTCCTGAAAAACTTAAGATTTGAACTCAAGAATGTTTTTGGTCAAGAAAGTAGAAAACGGAGAACGTTCTTGGTTTTATCAGAAAAACGGAGAACGTGCTTGATTAGTTATAAATCAGAAAATAGTTTGTATTTTAATCTTGAAAAACAATTAAACTAAATAAAGAGATAAAGGATAAGAGATACCACACACGGATATATCCTGGTTCACCCAACTTAGGCTACGTCCAGTCTTCACAATTGTGAGATTTTCCACTAAGTGTTTAAAACAAGAACCTTCTTAGTTTTACAGCACCTAGCTTAGATCAACCTTGATCTTTGTTACAGACTTTAATCTAATTCCACCAAGAAAGAGATTAATCAAATTACCTACCAACCTTGATAGGATTTCTTACAATCTACCCCAAACTATACTAAACTCTTATAGTTTGAGTTTTACAATAATGATGAGATTGTTTTGTTAGAATCTGAGATGTCTCAACTCTTGTTTGAGATTAGATTCTTTACAAAGAATTCAGTACAATTATATCAAAATAAATAAGAATTGATCAGACTGATTCTTTTTGAGTGATTTGAGAGTTTCAAGTATGTGAATGTAAATGATTTTATGAGACTAGTTAGCACTTGAACTTCTACGTTTTCCTTAAGGTTTGGCCTTCCTTTTATAGGCTTGAGAGTAGTAAATAGAGGTCAATAGACCCGTTGGTATTGCCCTTGTCAGGCTTGACTAGAGGCAATATTTCTGATTAAAAATAATCCAGCTTTTGACTATTTTTAATTTCTGTTTTGACTGGGCTGAAACCTTTGTTCTTGATCAGTATTTTTCTTTCATACTCTGATTTTTGCATCTGATGATATCCTCTGATGATATCCTCTAATGATATCCTCTGATTGTATCTTCTTATTGTATCTTCTGGAGGTATCCTCTATTGACATCCTCTGGTGACATCCTCTGGTGTCATCTTCGAGTGACATCCTCTGGTGGCAGCTTCAGGTAACATCCTCTGGTGGCAGCTTTTGGAAAACATTCTCCGTTTTCCAGATTGTGTCAAAAGTGTTCTCTGTTCTTTATTATGTTGATTTCTTGGCTTTCCTTGAATCCTATCTTTGAATTAATACACACAAAAGCACAGGTTAACTTAACACAATATTTAAATCATAATTAACGATCTTAATTAACCTTTGTTTATTTTCATCAAAACTTTTAAAATGAGAGTTTATCTTAACAACGCGTACCCAATTAATGTTATATTTTTCTGTGCGTTTGACTACATAGTTATATTTCAATTATTTATAACTATTTTTAGTTATTTATGTTATAAATAATTATCTTGGGATAGTAGTATATTGTGTTTGATTTCCTTTATTTTTATATACTTGTTATGACATTGTGATTTTATATATATTTATTATGATTTAGTAATTAATATATGTTATATTTATTTATTTTATAATTTCAACTACTAGTGATGGTAATATTTTAATTTGAGTATTTGGAATATGAGTTTTGGTTATTAATCTATTTTAAAGATTAATTACATTAATTACTTTATTTTATAAAATATTACTTTCGAAACATTAATAATATTTTAGTAATTAAATTATGTTTTAAAAAAAAAGTGTTAAAAAAAAAACAGTTTTGGTAATTGTTTGTTTCATTTTATATTTATAAAATAAATAAGTAAAAGAAAGAAGTAAAATGTGTTTTATGGGTTAGGCCCATATAGAAGGCTAAAACCTAATTAATAAAAAAAATTGATTGAAAACAAGAAAAAGGAAAGGTAGGAGAAAGGGAGGGGAGCGAGCCGCACTTAGAGGGAAAAAGAATTGATAATGATAATCGATAACTGTCACAAAAAACTTTCTCCGTTTTTGTCCAAATTTCAGTATGTTATTTCATACATTTAGCTAGTTAATTAAACACAATTTCTCATATTTTTAATTATTCCAATTTCTCTCTAAAATACCCGACTTCTCCGATTATGGAATTCCTTATTTTGCACCTTTCTTCTTCATCGTAAGTCTGATTTGAGTGAAACCAATGCCAAAACGACCGTGTTAAAAATGGTTGTATTATCCACTTGTTAGTTTTCTGATTTATAATAAGTTTCCTTGACCAAATTTCGAAATTTAGTTTTTAGAGTGTTTCCTCATAATTTACTTTTAACGTTTACCCATAAACTGTAGATCGATTGAAGGACAGAGACTCAAAGAAAAAAAGTTGTTTGCTAGTGGAATCGCATAGTGTGTGAAAGCGTTGAAATAAGGTAAGGGGTGAGAGAGCGTTTGAATTCGTTAGTATAATATATTGTGAGATAAACGAGAAAACTGTATTTTCCAACGATTCATCTGGGGCTCGCTACATACGGCATTAATGCTTTGAGAGATAAATTAATATAATGTGAAAATATGAGGATTGTGAGATTAAAATGTTAAATATAAATGTTTATAAGGCGTTGATTGATTTAATTTTCGATAATTGTGTGGTATTTGATATTTGATATTATTGTAATGTTAGACGTCGAATGAAATTATGTGCATATGTTTGATTAGACGATTTTATGTGATGTGATAATAAAAGATGGATGCATTGTATGGTATATGTTTATGTGATAATAATGATGATTTTTGATTGACGATAGTGATGTCATAAATTTTTTATGAGTTTATATGATGACCATTATTATGTATGATTAATGATGTTATAAAACTGTGATGAGAATAATGAAGTACCCCATAATTGATGAAATAGTGATGATTCCAACCGGTGCTAAAGATGATGCTCTTAAGGGAGTAGTCTATTCTGACGAGGGGAGAAAATAGATGTTGAGAATATTTGAAGTTGATGTGAATTTTTGAAGTAGAGATTATTTTGTCATCATATAGGAAGGGTCTGACAAGTCTAGTGATTCCAAGGAAGTATACCTAAATGAGTCTGATCGTGGCGGTCTACTGTTGAGCCGTAAGGCGAGATTGTTAGATCTTGGAGGTATTCGGGTGGGGAATTCCTAGGTGATTTGGAGGTAGAACTCCAAATGTTAGGAGCTACCATGGAATACATGTTTACCTCGATTGTCGCGTATTTGTGTCTCGGGTTAAGTTGAGGGGATCCATGAGGACAAGACCAATTTGAATTTTCCGTCCACCAGAATGGTGGCATAGTATCAAGCCTCCTAACAAAGTGCTTTAGAGTTAGAACGGTACCAAATTGTGAAGTAGAGTTTAAGCTCATTCATAATATTGCATTTTTGTGTGACTATTTTGATGTGATTAATGTGTTTCAAAAGTAATAATAATAATTTCCCTTGGGCGATGTGACGTTATGACGATATATTAATTTTAGTTGAGTGATTTTGACATTATAATATGATATTATTTTTCTTGAGTATTTTGATATATCATGATGTGTTATGATACGGTCTATTATGATTGTTTGCATGTTCTTCTTACTTATATTACACTATCAACATTATTTCAAAGCTCACCTCCTTCGTTGCTTGTGTTTGATTGGCTTGGCCATGGGTTTGCAAAATCGTAGTTATTACAGGTTAATGAGTCTTGAAGTTTAAGTTTGGGAGAAGCCCCACTCCGATAGGTGATACTGGGAATGAGACTTATAAATTGTATTTTACTTATTTAATTGGAAATAACTTTTTGGATGAAAACCTTATAAGTACTAGTAAGTTTTTGGAATTAAATTAAGCAATTATAGTTAAATCGAGTTTATGAAGATTGTACTAATTTATAAGAGGAAAAAAATTTAAAGTGTTCCATTTGTATTTTGAGAAATGTGATATCTTAAATAACTCGTAAAAGTTTCTTTTTATTTATCCACTGCAAATTTTATAGAATTATGATATAAATTATTATATATATTATTTTGGAGTTTATGGTGTCACACTCTAGAATTCCCATCTCGAATGAATTGATAGGAAGACAGAGAATCCCATATGATTGAATACTTTATTATACATGGTAATAGAACAATTGTTGGGGTTGCTACAAACTCTCTTGGTCTTTTTTCGTCTTCTGGGTGGACCAATATTGTCGTGGTCCCCACCATAGGGAGGAAAGTGAGTTAGAAAATTCAATCCCACCTTGCCACCCATTCACTGAAAAGGGGATTGAAGAATAAGCAAAAATTATTTTAGAACCAAGTTGGTTTAAAGAACTATGACCCATACTGAAGGTGCAAACACGAGAAAGGGGGTTGAATTGTGTTTGACTTAACTTGAATACTTTTCCTGTTTTTATACTTTTAAAACAAAACTTGATGTATAATTAAAAACAGAGTTAGCAGCGGATAAAAGTAAAAATAAAACTCACAGTTTTTATATTGGTTCACCGTTAACGAGGCTACGTCCAGTCCCTTCACCTTGAAGGATTTCACTAATTCAAACCTTGAATTACAACCTTGCTACTGACCCTCCAAGTCAGTCTTCTCAAATAGTCTAACAATCCTACACTTCTTTGAGGAATGCAACTCCTATCTTAAGCCAATCTGACAATCCCAGATTGTAGAAGAAATCACAACACTATGAATCTAATTGCCAAGTAACCTGCTACCCCTACTGACTCCCTCATCTTGTAGACTCTACTTCAACAACTTAGATTTGCCATAGTGGAAGGAAAATAACACGAGTACTTGCTTCTTGAAAGCTGGAACTCAAAATTAACTTCTATGAAAATTTGAGAGTGTTTGCTTTGGAAGCGTATGATTCTTTTGTGATTTTCGATGCTAAGTATTATGCCTTGAGCCTCCTTTTATAGATGCAGATTTGGGCTTCTTCCAAGCTTAATTTTGAGCTGAATCTTGTTGGATTCTCTTGCAAAAATAACTTGACCAATTGGGCTTCATTTAAATAAAAAACATATCTTTTTTAAGCTTCAGATTTCTTTCAAAATTAACTGGCCAATCAAATCCTTAGTTGCTTCCCGCCACAGCTCCTTAATTCCACAACACCTCACTTTATTTTTGTGACAAATCTTTTCAATCCTTTGATCAAAATAAATTAAATTCTCCACCGTATAATTTTCCTGATTAAATCTGGACCATTGGATCTTCATGCGCTAGTCCACATCTGGACCATACTGATTGTTATGCTGTGATCCTCTGATTTCGGCCTTCCCTGGACCACACTTCCTGACCCTCTGATCTTCTGATTTCGGCCATATTGGATGCGCACCTGATATGCTATAATCCTTTGAATTCGGCCTTTGCTGGACTGCATATTCTGTCCCTCTGATTTCGGCCAATACTGGGCCATGGTCTGATCTTCTAATTTGGACCATCACTGGACCAAATAATTAATTCTGAACCATTGATCTGGAAATCTTCCCTCTGATCTAGACTAATTCTGGACTCTGGTCTGGAATGAACTAAAATTAACTTGAGAAAAAAATATTTCAGTCTGGACATTTTACCTTTGATTTTGGACTAGGTCTGGATTGATTCTCGAATTCATTTCTTTTGGTTTGGACTTAGTTTCATGCCCTTAATCATGCTATCTTATTGTCTGGATCAAATCTGAATTTATTCTCTTGTTCTGGACCCTTAAACTTATCTTCTGGTTAAGTCTGGAACAAGTCTGGGCTGTTTTAATTTCTCACTGCCAGGCCATCTTTTGGTCAGAATAACTTCTGGAATAAATCTGATATTTGATTCCTCTTGGTCTGGAACAACTCTCCTTCTGGCAGGCTTTCCTCTGGTATGGTCCAGGTCTTCTTCTGACATTTCCTCCTTCTGGTCTGGGCCAACAAAGATATCTTCTCGTGATCTTGGAGTATCTTCTGGTAATTGCAGAATTCATTTTTTGGAATCCTTTGATCTTCTGCTTCTGATTATTTCAGTTTCTGGTGGTATTTAATTTAATAATTCAAGGTACAAAATAAGATTACATTGAGTGCTTTTGTAAACATCAAAATCCTAAGACTTAGAACCAACTTGGTTCCAACAATCTCCCCCTTTTTGATGATGACAAAACCTTAACTTATTTTGCTAGTTTATAACTCAAATGACTTGAATTACTCCCCCTCAGACCAATCTCTCCCCCTAAGTCTGATACTCTCCTTTTCAACTCCTTCTTTATTCTCTCTTTCTTTTTCTCTCTTCACATTTCCTTTCCTTTTCAACTCCTTCTCTTTTCACTCTTTTTTTTTCTTTTTTTTTCTCTCTCCCTGTTTCCTCTCCTTTTCAACTCCTTTTCTTTTTCACTCTTTCTTTTTCTCTCTTTCCTTTCTTTTTACCTCTCCTTTTCTACTTATTTCTCCTTTCTCTCTCTCTCTCCCCCTTTTTGTCATCAGCCAAAAAGTGGTCCTACTATTTTTGTTTTTTTTTTTTTGTTTTTCTCTTTACAAAGTACATAAAGTAAAAACAGAAAATAAAAGACAGAAAATAAATTGACATGAAATTTAAACAAAAAGTGCATCCTGCTGCTGATATATACTCAACTTCAGCTGTTGACATGGCAATCGTGCTTTGTCTTTTGCTTGACCAAGAGATCAAGTTATCACCTAAGAATGTGCAGTTGTCACTTGTACTTTTTCTTTCCAACTTGTCTCCAGCATAGTCAGAATCATAAAAACCTTTGAGCTTGTAGGTAGGGGTTTTCTTGTATAACAAAGTAAGGTTGGTGGTTCCTTTAAGGTATCTCAATATTCGTTTGACAGCAGTTAAATGGGATTCCCTAGGGTCAGCTTGAAATCGGGCACAGACACAAACACTAAACAAAATGTCAGGTCTAGAAGCAGTTAAATAAAGAAGGGATCCAATCATACCTCTGTATGTTTTCTGGTCTACCTTTTGGCTGGTTTCATCTTTCTCAAGTGAGCAGGTTGGGTGCATGGGGGTGGCCATAGGCTTACAATCACTCATCTTGAACTTTTTAAGAAGTTCTTTGGTGTATTTAGATTGGGTATACCTCATTTACCTTGATGAATCTGAATTCCCAGGAAGAACTTAAGTTCTCCCATCATGCTCATTTGGAACTCCTTCTGCATTAGGTCAGAAAACTCTTTCTGTTGATTGTATCCTTGAGCTACAACTTCACCCTTTTCATTGAATTTGTTTATGAACACCTACTTGGTTCTAATAATGTTTTGTTTGGTCTGGATACCAGATCCCAAACATCATTCCTTTGGAATTCATTCAGCTCTTCTTGCATTGCAAGTATCCAACCTTCCTCTGCCAAAACTTCATCAACATTGCTTGGTTCAGATCAGCTTCTGGTTCTGTAACAGCTTCTGATTTTGATAAATCAGCTTGTGGTTCTGGTGAATCTTCCCATGTACTTCTGTTTCTTGTGCTTCTGCTCCCTTTGGTGAACCTGCACTATTTTTATCTTGCTTTGATTTGTCAAGATCACGCATTTTGTCATATTACATAATGCAAATCAAAATAATTTAAAATTTAACTCAATACAATCAAACCATTAGTTCTGCTTCTGGTGGTTTCTGTTTGTTTTTGAAACCACTGGAATGCTGTTTCTGCTGAGGTGTTCAATTCGTGTGAATCACCTGGTTCCTCTAACAGTTTGAAAACCTGCAGAATACTTATGTAGCTTTGATTTGTTAAGATCAAGCTTCTTGTTATCACAGTAAACATAAATATAAAATAATAGTATTTACAGCAAGATGTAGCTTCAGTTTTACTCTGAAAACCCTCTTGCTTCTGATTTTCAGATTCCTAATATGTTATGAGATTACATGGTTTGGATGAGGGAATTTGAATTCCCTTCCAGGTTTGTAGTCTTGATGAATCTCACTGGAGTGTTTGAAGAACTCTCTTGATTCTAATTCTTTAATTTCTGCTTTGGCTCATACACCATGTTCCTCTGGTGATTTTGGAACTTATGGTGATTCTGGTAATCACACTGATTCTGATATTTAGAGTAGTTATGATGATCATACCTCATCCTTTGATACTGATACCTGTTCAGGTTCTGGTTCTGGTACTGATTCTGATTCTGATAGTGTTGATTTTGGTTCCAGTTTCTGTGCCTTCAGTTCTGGTTCTGGTTCCAGTGTTGGTTCTGGTTCCAGTTCCTGTACCTCTGATACTGGTTCCAGTTCTGGTTCTGGTTCCAGTTTCTGTGCTTCTGGTACTGGTTCCAGTTCTGGTTTTGGTTCCAGCTCATGTTCCTCTGATACTGGTTCTAGTTCTGATTCTGGTTCCAGTTCTTGTTCTGATTCGTGTGATATCTATGATATTTCCTGTTCCTCCGATAATTCTAGTTCTGGTTTTGATAGGTATTGTTTTGACTAGTTCTTCTTCTACTAGAGTCACTTGGCTTATGTTTGGTAGATATTGGAACATAGACCTTCTTCTGCTTGTGCGTTGCCAACATCCATTGTCCGGGCACCATTGTTGGTGTCTCCTTCTGATTGCTCAGAACATCTGCAACATAGACAATTTGATCTTTTGGTACCCAGAACTGATTGGGTCCAGGTTTGTTAGTCTTACCAACTCTCTGATCTTGCTCAGATTTACCATTGGACATGATAGTTCAGAGTGACCTTTCTTAGCACAAACAATACATGAAACATCAGAATGAACAACCTTATTTTCAGTAATTGTTTCTGTAAAACCAAGACCTCTCTTTCCAGAGTTACTGTTTCCATAAATCATAGATGCATATTTACTTTTTTCCATTCCATTAGAAATAAAGTTTTGAAAAAATTGCTCATGCATATCAAATTTACAAACAGTTTCAGAAGTGGAACAATTATTACTTTTGAGAGTTTGGTTTTCAGATTTGAGTCTTGCAACATCAGTTTTAAAATCTTTGTTTTCAGTTGCATACTCAGAATTTCGATTCTTTAAAACTTGGACTTCTTTGGTTAGATTTTTTCTTGTCTTCCTTAAGAGTTTTCAGTTTTAAAGACCTTTTATTGTTTGCATTTAACAAGTCTTTTAAAGTCTCAATTAACTCAGATTTAGAGAGATTAGAAAATACCTCACTGTCTTCATCTTCTGATTTTGTTCCTGAGATGTATCCAGAACTTGAATTGGTATGAGCCATCAGAGACAGAATTGCTTCCTCTGATGTACTTCCAGACTTGCTTGAATGACTGCTTCGTTCATTCTTCCTTCTGCCAGTTTTCCATCTTGAATTCGTGCCTTTATGAGGTCCAGAAGCAGATCTGATGTGTGCCTTAATTGCTGTTTCTGCCTCTTCTTCATCAGACGATTCTTCTTCTGATTCTGATACATCCCAAGCAGCCATCAGACCCTTCTTTCTGTATCTAGAACTCTTCTTGTGCTGTTTTCCTCTTTCCAGATTTGGACATTCTAACTTGATATGTCCAGGTTTATTGCATCCATAACAGATGATGTTCTTCTTGTTAGATTCTTCCTTATCTTTGCTGTTTTCCCAGATGTTAACCATCTTTTTGGTTAAGTAAGCCATATCATCACTGTTACTGCCACTATCCTCTTATTCTGATACTACCTTTGCAGCTTTCTTCTGTTTCGACTTTAGAGCCAGATTCTTCTTTTTCTTCTTTGGTTCATCTTCTTCCAGTTCTATTTCATGAGACCTGAGTGAGCTGATCAGGTCTTCAAGTCTTAAGTTATTCAGATCTTTGGCTTCCTGTATTGCAGTAACCTTTGGTCTCCACCTTTTTGGTAAACTTCTTAGAATTTTCATGACATGATCTGCAGTGGTATAGCTTTTGTTTAGTACTTTTAAACCTGATACCAAAGTCTGGAATCTGCTGAACATTGCTTCAATGTCTTCATCCTCTTCCATCTTGAACAGCTCATACTTCCTGACCAATATGTTAGCCCTTGCTTCTTGAACCTGCTTGGTTCCTTCATAGGTCAGAACCAGACTGTCGAATATGCTCTTTGCTGTTTCTTTATCTGTGCATCTATCAAACTCCTTGAATGTGATTGCACTGATCATGATGTTTCTGGATTTGTGATGAAGTTTATGTAATCTGCTTTGATCTGGTTTCATATCATCCATGTCTAGTTTCTTAGTTGGATCTTCTGGATCAATAGGTGCAGTGTATGCTTTAACTATCATCTTCCATAGTTCAGGATCTTGAGATATGACAAAGCTTCTCATTCTGTCCTTCCAATACTCAAACCTTTCTCCATCAAACAGTGGTGGTCTGTTGATGTTGTTTCCCAATTCTTCTGACATATTGAACCCCTTGGACCTTTCCTCAAACACTGTTAAGTGCTCAGCCTTGAGACCGAGCTCTGATACCAATTGAAGGTGCAAACACGAGAAGGGGGTTGAATTGTGTTTGACTTAACTTGAATACTTTTCCTGTTTTTATACTTTTAAAAAAAAACTTGATGTATAATTAAAAACAGAGTTAGCAGCGGATAAAAGTAAAAATAAAACTCACAGTTTTTATACTGGTTCACCGTTAATGAGGCTACGTCCAGTCCCTTCACCTTGAAGGATTTCACTAATTCAAACCTTGAATTACAACCTTGCTACTAACCCTCCAAGTCAGTCTTCTCAAACAGTCTAACAATCCTAGACTTCTTTGAGGAATGCAACTCCTGTCTTCAGCCAATCTGACAATCCCAGATTGTAGAAGAAATCACAACACTATGAATCTAATTGCCAAGTAACCTGCTACCCCTACTGACTCCCTCAGCTTGTAGACTCTACTTCAACAACTTAGATTTGCCACAGTGGAAGGAAAATAACACGTGTACTTGCTTCTAGAATGCTGGAACTCACAATTAACTTCTATGAAAATTTGAGAGTGTTTGCTTTGGAAGTGTATTACTCTTTTGTGATTTTCGATGCTAAGTATTCTGCCTTGAGCCTCCTTTTATAGATGCAGATTTGGGCCTCTTCCAAGCTTAATTTCGAGTTGAATCTTGTTGGATTCTCTTGCAAAAATAACTTGACCAATTGGGCTTCATTTAAATAAAAAAACATATCTTTTTTAAGCTTCAGATTTCTTTCAAAATTAACTGGCCAATCAAATCCTTAGTTGCTTCCCGCCACAGTTCCTGAATTCCACAACACCTCACTTTATTTTTGTAACAAATCTTTTCAATCCTTTGATCAAAATAAATTAAATTCTCCACCGTATAATTTTCCTGATTAAATCTGGACCATTGGATCTTCATGCGCTAGTCCACATCTGGACCATACTGATTGTTATGCTGTGATCCTTTGATTTCGGCCTTCCCTGGACCACACTTCCTGACCCTCTGATCTTCTGATTTCGGTCATCTTGGATGCGCACCTGATATGCTATAATCCTCTGAATTCGGCCTTTGCTGGACTGCATATTTTGTCCCTCTGATTTCGGCCAATACTAGGCCATGGTCTGATCTTCTGATCTGGACCATCACTGGACCAAATAATTAATTATGACATTTCCTTCTTCTGGTCTGGGCCAGCAAAGATATCTTCTGGTGATCCTGGAGTATCTTCTAGTAATTCCAGAATTCATTTTCTGGAATCCTTTGATCTTCTGCTTCTGATTATTTCAGTTTTTGGTGGTATTTAATTTAATAATTCAAGGTACAAAATAAGATTACATTGAGTGCTTTTGTAAACATCAAAATCCTAAGACTTAGAACCAACTTGGTTCCAACACATACTTGTTTTGATGATAACAAAAATTATATTTTGGGAATAATTTAAAGTACTTACGTTTTTAGTTAAGTGTATAGTTCGTTGATCATATAATTTTAAATAACTTTATGTTGCATCCTCTGATGATTGGACACATTAAAGGAACAACAACACAATGCTTTGAAAATTGTTTTGAGTCTGATGAATGTCGTCTCTATCGCGCCTCTGGTGATTCTGTTTTGCAAGCAATGTTTTGATAATTCTATGTCTAATAATTGTGACAAGCATTTGATTGTCTGACTCTGATAGAAAATCAACACTCTGATTGAAAGTCATTGTTCAAATAGAAAATCAACAATTTAATTAAAAAAAGTCAACACTTTGATGAAATATCAATGCTCTGATAAAAGGTCACTCTGATAGAAAGTTGATACTTTGATATAAAGTCAACACTCTGATAATAAATCAACATTCTGAAGAAGTCAACTTTTATTATCCTTTACTCAACATCTTGAATATATTATCTGTTTGAAGAACTGTGTTACATACATTGATCATGGTAACCTCTGCTCTTGTTTCATTATCAAGAAACACTAAATCAATTATGAGGACAAATTTGGATAAGTTTTAATGGTGAATCAATCTCTAAAGATTTGATACAAACATTATAGTACATGTTGATTTCTTGCAATCACAACAACAGTCAGAAACCCTAATATCCTTGAAGTCTCTTTATAAAAGGACACACAATCTTCACTGAAGTAATACAACAACAAAAAAACTACAAAAAGCACAATACTTTTGTCTCTTCATCTTTGTTATTGACCCTATTATTTTTCTAAGTGCTGAGATATATTTTTACTTTTTAAGAGCATAGTTTTATAAACACACTTTTGTGAGAGTTATTCACAAAAACCTCAAAAACACTTTATGTTTGTAATCTATCCCAGTAGTGGCTGCATTCCTCAACAACTTGACTGTACTAAGCTAGAATGTTGAAAGACATGAACATAGTTAGGTTGACTAGTAGGTGTTTAGTGGATGTGTGACTCATTTGGTGAATTGTGGATTAAATATTCAGTTTGAAAAGACTGGACATAGCTATTGTGTTGATGTTGAATGGGGATAAATTGGCTTCTATTATTTTGTGCTTATCATTCTTATTTATTCTATTTCATCACTTTGTTTTAATCTTGATAAAACCTTTTTTTTAATAAAACACAATTCAAACCCTTCATTTCTTGTGTTTCTCTTCCTACAAAAAGCGAATAGGAATATGGGAATATTAAAGGCTCGTTGAAAATTTCCAAAGAATGATACCAAATTCAAGATGAATACAATCTAACGTTATACTCATGGGCATAAATGTTTGGAAGAAAAATGAAGGAACCACTGCAGGCGCCGCCGCCCATGGCAGTGCGATGGAAAGTTTAACGTTTAGAGAAGGCAAAAGAAAAATGATCCTAGTACCTAAAGCCACCAAAATACGCAGTAAAACATGTTAAAACTTCAATAGAAAAATGAATTATAGAGAAAGAAATTGAACACTAATTTGTGGAAAGAGGAGATGAGTCACTTGTGAAGGAAGAAGTTTCTGATAGTGAGAGATGAAATTTGGAGGGAATTAAGATAAGAATAAGAAGAAGAAAGAATTTAAAGGGGTTCTACTTCTATCTATAATCACATATTCGAGGGGGCACATATCCAAAGGTACCGTGATCCAATAATTGAGAAAGCTCTTCGATGGCGTGACCTAGGAACGAAAAGACACCTAGGGTAATAAATTACTCACTAGGTTTACCACGCGGTACATTGAAAAATAGAAACATTGCATAGATAAACGGGTAAGGGACACATACTCCATCAATGAGGTGATCATATGTGATTCGTACTGAAGTAGTGATGGAAACCTTTCATCAGAATATAGAAAACCAGTGTAATCCTAAGTGACTCAATAAATGAAGTAGGATGATGTCATCCAAGATGCAAAACAATCCAAACTCAAGTCAACAATTGTCTTCACCAATAATTGACTTGAGGGGCAACAGTTTTAGGTAGAACTCAGGATGACATAAGTCGTAATGAACTCTTCAATTGGTGGGACAAAGTTCTCTCTTTTGTCATAAACTGGATTAGGGAGAACATGGAGCATGGAAGGCATCTAGCCGCTCATAACTCTAGTGCTTTCAGACACAATATTGACATCCACTACCTTTGTGTCCAGCATTTTCATAAACCTCATGGATACTAGACTATAAAGAAACTAACTACTACATCAGAAGATCCATCAGTGCAAATATATTTCCCTCTAGCTATGTTCATTTAGAACCACCAATCGTTGCCCCCTTAGCACCATTGATATTTCATGTTATCATTCCATGAGTTAAGATACCTCCATCGAACTTTCCTACTATTGTTGCTTCAACATCTGTAGAGTTTTTTATGAAGGCTCTTCTGCAACTGCTTTTGGTTCATCTAAGTTTGTAAAGAAATAAGACTTTGATCCACTAGAACATAAAACTGAGGCGTTCATGGAACAGACAACCAAGAATCAGGAGTCCATTTAGAATACCTTAGGATTGTTCTTAGCTAGATCGACCAATCATACCCTTTAGTTTACCTTTGTTTTTCACATTTTGGTTTCACTCTATCATCTATACTTTTCACTCTTTAATGCAAATGTTATATTCAGTTAGTTATAAGACTTATATCTTTTTGTGTGCTATTTACTTCTCTTGCTCAATACTTTTTGTCTAATGACAAAAGGGGGAGTACATGATTCATATATGATATGAGAACAATTACTTATCTTTTAAAAACTATCTTGTTAGAATATCGTACTCCACCCTTTTTTAAAACTTACTCATATAAAGGGGAACTTTACTGATTTACTTTGAATAAATTTGTTATATGATATTATTAAAAATATAAATTGTTCACAAAAATAGATGTTTATCGTCATCAAAAAGGAGGAGATTGTTAGAACCAAGTTGGGTTGAAGAACAATGACCCTTAATTATTTTGATGATAACAAAAATTATTTTTTGGGAACAATTTATAGCACTAATGAATTTAATTAAGTGTGCCGCTCGCTTGTCATGAACCTTAAAGACCTTATGCTGCATCATCTAATGATCGGAGAACATAAACAAGGAAAACAAGACAATGCTCTAGAAGATCTATTAAAATTGTGCATGACTCTGTTAAACGCACTCGTAACACGACTCTGATGAATTTGTTAGTATAAGCTTGCCCTGATAATTATGTGTCTAATGAATCTAGAAAACAATTGACCGTTTGGTTAAAGTGTCAAGTTAACACTCTGACAAAATCGACACTCTAATAAAAAGTCAACATTGATAAGTCAACTTTTGAGCCTAGAACATTGAATAAGTCAACATCCCACCATCCTTTACTCGCTAACTTGGACTTTTCATCTGTCTAAAGAAGTGCATGACATGATTTGAATATGGCATTCGTTGGTCTTCCTGCCATTTCTATCTAGATATGTTGAATCAATTATGAAGATAGATTTGGAAAAGTTTTTAATGTTGATTCAAGATCTCTGATGATTTTATATGAGTCATTATGTTACCTGCTAACTTCATGCAATCACAACAACAGTTACAAACCTTAATGGATTGGAAGTTTCTCTGGAAAAGCACTGGTGATCCTACTACAAACATGAATTAAAAAGAGCTTATTGTCGTCATACATGCAATTCGTGAAAATTATCATATCATTTTTTGAGTGCTATGAAATCCAAAAATCCTCTAAGAACATAAATTTTAAACATTCTCGTTTGAGAGCTTCTTAGAAAAACCTATTTAACCACTCTTTGTAACTCAACCCATTAGTGGCTGCTATCCTCAACAGCTTGATTGTACTACGCGAGAAGGTTGAGAAGACATAAACATTGTCAGATTGACTAGTAGGTGTTCAATGGACGTGTGATATTTTTGGTGATTAGTGGATGAAATCCTTTAGAGTGAAGGGATTGGACGTAGCTACCATGTTGGTGGTGAATGCAAATAAATTGTCTTGTATTCTTCTCCTTATCTCTTTATTTGTTCTTGCTTTTAACATTGCTAGTTTATAATTGGTGTTAATAATTTTTTTTCTTCAAAACTAAACACAATTCAACTTCCCTCTTTTCTTGTGTTTTTCTCTTTACAAAATGGTGCTCTTAATGGATTGAGTAGGTTAAGCCAATGAGGGGCGGAACTAGATGTTAGTGGTATTTGACGTGGAGATTATTCTGTAATCATATAGGTAGGACGTGACAAACTTAGTGATGTTGGGGAACTACAATGAATGATCTCGATCGTGGAGTTATGTTGTTGAACCTTTCAGTAAGATAGTTTGCCCTTGGGGGTATTCTAGTGGAGAATTTCTAAGTGACTTGGAGGTAGCCCTCCAAATGTCTAGAGCTACCATGAAATACATGTCTATCTCAATCGTCGCATATGTGTGTCTCATGTTGAGTTAAGGGAATCATTGAAGACAAGGCCAAGTTGAAATGTCCATCCATTCATCCATTTTCCTCTTCTTCCCAAATTTATTCAAAGACAACAACCATCTAAAGTATCTGACCCATTGCATGTCCCTTTCTTCCTCTCCAAACCCCATTAAAAACCAAATAGTATTGAAGGATGATAAGGAGTAGATCGGGAAATCTCTAAATCTGAAATAGAGCATAAAAGATAGGGAACAGAGAGTTGATAAAACAAGCATCTTCCACAACCTTGCTCAGATTGAAGGGGATTATTATTAACAAAATGTGAGTTATTTTTAGAACAAATTTTATTTTCGCATGCGGGATTTTTCTGGGTTAATTCAGTTTGTATTATTATGGAAGTGAATTTCTGGGTTGATTTTTGGTTCACTAAAATGTGAGAGTGAGAGTAAATTATAAATTTCGAGTGCAGGAAATATTTGTGAAATATGTATTTGACTGCTCTTTAAATAATTCATTTTGCATTTGTGTGACACAGAGACAATTTATCACGAGACAATTTATAACTTATGAGATTGAACAGTCACACATTGTAAGAGGCCTCTCACTACCTTAGAAGAAGAATATAGTATTTAGATTTTTAAAGTTATATTAGTAAAACAGATTATTATACTTGATTTTCTACAAACTAAATTCATTGTCCTTCTCACTCTTCCTTCTGTTTTTCTTCTCAGTCCTTAGGAATATGTATTGATTACGCCTACCTCTTTCAATAGGTAGGCTATCAAATTTTGAGGACACAATTTTCTATGCGGGAGAGAATGTAATAATCCTCTCAATACCTTAGAAAAACAATATAGCATTTAGATTTTTAAAATTAGATTATTAAAAATTAAATTAGTAAAATACATTGTTAAAATAGAATATTTACAAGACTAAAGAAATAATTAGATTAACAGAATCTTATTAATATTAATACAGTATTTTTATTAATAGTAATTTAGGATAAAGGGTAGAATAGGAAAGTGGTAGTATTAACAAGTCCAATTTGCAAAGAGAGAACATACCACCTTTATTTTTTCTCTTTCTCCTTCACTCACGCGTACTAAGTGTAACACCCTAAATTTCTTAGTAATATATAAGTAATATTGTGATTAATTTTCCTTCTTCGTGTTCATGCTTTTATGGGAAATTTTATATATATTTAATTTAATTGTTAATATAAGTTATTAATATGATGTTTATTTTATTTTTTATTTTAAAAATAATATTATTTTAGTATGAGTACTTGGAAGAATAAAATTTTAGTTATAGATGAGTAAAATAAACGATTAGTTATTTTAGGTGGTTTATCCTAATAATTAGTATTTTTTTAAATAATGTTTTAAATAGTTTAATTTACGTATTATTATAAAATATAATCATGAAAACACTGGTAATTAGTTTGGGGTTGGCGATTTACTAAACATAGTGCTCTAAGTGAATCTATAAACTAAAAGGTTTTATTAGCATAAATAAATAAAGATAGTTAAATTTTGATACTCACACCCCTCAATTTTTTTATAAAAACGAAATACCTAAAAGGCCCTTGCCTATTTATAATACTCTTTAAACCCCATTTGTCTCTTCATTACCATTATTAACATCATAACTCACATATCACAAAATCATCCATAACTCACCAATCATAACTCATAATCATTCAAAACTCACATCACTTAGTCATAATTTACACCTCATAAATCTCCTCTTCATATTGTGGTTATAGTGACCCAATAAGGTATGTTTATTGATTTGTGTTTGAGTTTGTTCTTTTTTTCAAGATTTGGGGATTTTATATGAACTCAGTTCACATCGTTGTAAATAATTCATTATACGCAAACTTAAATCACGTATCCTTACGTAAACTGAATTCATGTACATTATTAAATTTAAAAAGCAATACGTGAATCCAATTCACGTAAGACTACATGATTTAAGTTTGCGTATTCGATAGACTTTAAGAATTTACATGCACTACGTGAATACAGTTCACGTACACTTACGTGAATTGAGTTGACGTAGGTTGTGTGAATTCATATCGCGTAAACGTATATAACTTCAATTAACGTATAAGTGATCTCAGTGAAGTATGTGAGACATACGTGAATTCAGTTCACGTACGTTTACGTGAATTGAGTTCACGTACGTTTACGTGAATTGAGTTCAAGTAAGTGTACGTGAATTGAATTCACGTAGGTGTTCGTGAATTTAGTTCACGTAAACTGTCGTGATCTCAGTTCAGTTCACGTATTTCTGAATTTAAGATATGTTCTTTTTGAATGTAGTTAAATGGACCAATGGGGAGACAATAGTGACGAAATATATGATGGTTTGGACCCTAATTTTGACGAAATGCATGATGATGTGATTTTGACAAAATATATGGTTTGGAACCTAATTTTGATGCAATGAATGATGGTGTTGAACCCGAAATTGACGACGCTGTGAATGACGGTGTTGAACCTGTTATAGTTGATTTGACTAATGTATTTGCCACCAGCATGATGTTTAATTTGCGAGATGATTTATTGAGATGGTCTAGAAATGTTGGAAGGGAAAATAGAATTGTCGTTGTCAGTTTTAGATCTAAAACTGCGACAGCACGACCAAGAACAAAGACAAAATTAATTATTGGTTGTGAAAGAAGCGGCAAATATAGACCTTGGAAGAATCCTAAACCTATGAGAAGTACCTGGACTAAAAAATGTAAATGTCCATTTAGATTGAGAGGAACACCATCAACTGTTGATGAGGGATGGTATCTGCATGTTGCATGTGGTCTCCATAACCACGAATTGGCAAAAAAAAAAAACTGACTCATCATTCTTTCTTAGGCCGATTGTCTCATAATGAGAAAGATGTACTTGGTGATATGACAAAGAACATGATCAAACCAAGAAACATATTGATTATATTAAATGATCATAACATTGAAAGTTTAACGACAATCGAACAAATTTATAGTGCATGTCAAGCATATCGTTCATCACTTAGAGGTTATGGAACAAAAATGCAACAACTTTTGACATTGATGGAACGCGACAAATACGTGTATTGATATAGGAAGGTAGAGGGTTCAGATGAGTAAAGGCACATATTATGGACCCATCCAAATGATATCACTCTTGTATATAATTTTCACATAGTTTTGATTATGGATAGCACATACAAGACATGTAGGTATCGAATGCCATTACTTGAGATTATTGGTAGTACTTCTACTTAAATAAAATTTTGCGTGGGATTTTCATATCTACTTTTTGAGTGTGTTGTTAACTTTGCGTGGGCACCAAAAAATGTTGAAAGAACATATTACAAGTGCTAAAGTTCAAGCCATCGTTACCGATAGAGACATTGCTTTGATGAACGCAGTTCAATATGGTTTTCCAAAAGCAGTCAATTTATTGTGCTTGTTTCATGTATGCTAGAATGTTAAAGACAAATGCAAGATGATTGTGTTTCCAAAAATAAAGAAGGTGCACATAATAGACTCATGGGAGGTTCTTTTTACAGTTATGATGAGGCTTAGTATTACATGAAGTTGGCTATGTTTGAAAGAATTTGTAGCAGCTGTTCTATTTTTTAAGATTATGTATATGAGTAGTGGTTGAGGCGTGAATTCTACACACGGAAATATTTGTTGAGGCGTGGACAAATAGAGTTGTGCACTTTGGGAGCACAACAATACAAATGGTTGAGTCGGTGCATTGGAGTTTGAAAAGGATATTACAAGCCAATATTGGTGATATAAACAGTGTTTGGGAAACTCTTTCTAGCATGATTGTATTACAACACAGTGAGATAATCACATCATTTGAAAAAAGCATCATTCAAAAGGTGCATCGACATAGTAACAGATTGTATGCCTATTTGCATGGTGTTGTGTCTAAAATAGCAATAGATTGCGTTAGAGTATCATCACGTGAAGTATGTAGGTATTGATAAGTCTGAATGTGGTTGCACTATTAGGACAACACATGGTCTACCTTATGCATGTGAAATAGTCGGGTATAGCATGATCCCACGTTCCATTGTGTTAGACGCTATTCATGTTTGATGCCGTAAATTAACTTTTCATGATGATGGATTGGGTAAACCATCAAAATTATCTGTGAAACATGAAATAAATGTCATAGTGAAAAGTTTAGCGAACTTGATGTACCTATAAAATTGCACTTAAAGGTAAATTACGAGAGATCGCTTTGTTGGAACCAAATTGGTTTTACATTTAGAGTTTTGATGTTAACAAAAGTATTTTATGAGAACAATATATTTGACTTCAAATAGTATGAAAGAAGATATGGTCAAGATTTGAATAAGATTTAAAGAAGATTTAATCAAGATTTATGATAGAACAATGCAAATTAAGAGGAATGAGGGCCCAAAGAGTGGACCCCACTCACCCAAGTCACACACCTCACACACATTTAGTTTCTAGAATAGTGAATGGAGAAAATAAAAGCTAGTTAATAACGTATCTTATTCTACTGATATTCAATTAAAGGAATGAGAGAAGGGGAAGTGGGAAAGACATTCAGTTTCAAGAAAGATGAATGGAGTGAATAAAAGCAAATTAATAATGTCTCTTATTTTATGTTATAAGAAGAAGGGAATGGGAAGAGGGGAAGATATGCAGAAAATATTTTAAGAAATAAATAGGGGAATTCTTTCTCTGGTTAGGAGCAATTCTGCTCTAGTTTAGAGTTGTTATCACTTTGGTTTAGTTTTTCTTTCGGAATACAAGATGGCAGTGAAGAAGGTGGAGCTGCCATCATTTGATGGTGACGATCTAGTGGGGTGGATCACACGAGCAGAGACATATTTTGAGGTACAGGGAATATCTGAAGAAGTGAAGGTTCATTCGGCAAAAATTAGCATGGATGGAGCAACCATTCATTGGTTTAATCTTCTACAAGAAACGGAGGATGACCTCACATGTTTAAAGTTGAAGGAAACGCTGATTGAGAGATATCGAGGAAGAAAGAGCGATAATCCATTTGAAGAATTGAAAGATCTTCAACAAATTTGAGATGTGGAAGAGTACATTTCAGATTTCGAATATTTCTCTTCCCAGGTTATGTGTCTCCCCGAATAACAATACCTTGGGTATTTTTTTGGTGGCCTCTGGTCAGAGGTACGTTTGCGAGTAAGGACCTTCAACCCTAAGACACATGTGAAGGCGATTAAATTGGCTCGTGATGTTGAAACAGAGTTACAAAGTGTATTGAATTACAGAGGAAGGGGAGGCGAAGGTCATTCGCGAAACTGGAAAGAGGGAAAAGAAGGAAGTAATGGGGTTACTAATAGAAACGGGTCCGCATTGGGTCTTTTTCCAGGCCCAAACAAGGGAAATGCTAGTTCTAGGCCAAGTGGGGGAACATAATCCAAAAATACTCCAATCGGGTCAAATCCTAACTCAGAGTTGAGCATGCAAGGATCCAACCTTAATCAGAACCAAACACAAACAAATGGCGATGAGGAGCGACGGGGGAACCACGAAAATCACAATAGGGGAACCAAGCATCTTCCATATTCTGAATTAATGGATCGTAAGGTACGACGCCTCTGTTTTCGATGTGGGCAAAGGTTCCATCCCCTTCATCAGTGTGCTAAAAAACAATTGTGTTTGGTGATTCTAAAAGCTGATGAAGTGACAGACAATGCCGATGAAATCCTAGATATTGAACTAAAGGAAGGGGAGGAAGACGTTGCAGTAAGTGCAACTTCACGATGCTCTTCGGAATAGAAGAGGAAGGCAGAGCTCCAAATTTGTTCTGTTTTCTCCTACATTTGGAAGGTACCGTGAAGGGCATACCGATTACGATGATGGTGGACACTCGTGCTAGTCATAATTTTGTGACTCCTCAAATGGCTGCAGTCTTGTAGCTTCCAATATAGTAGTTTCCGGTTACGAACGCGAAATTTGGAAACGGTTCCCATGTGGCTATAATAGGAAGTGTGGGAAGTTTGACATCCAAATTGGAAGGTTCGAGACCATTGTTGACGCATAAGTTAGGACATTCAAATTGGAATTACAAGGTGAGGACATGATTTTGGGAGTGGCTTGGCTGCATAAGTTAGGCAAGGTGTTATTTGATTGAGAAAAAATGGCAATTTTCTTGGACTGGAAAAGGAAAGCTATGAAGTTGCAGTGTCAAATTCCAGAGAATTGGAGAATCAATCAGGAAAAAGAACTCAATGTTGTTGCCATGAATATACTAAGGCCAAGAAAAATCATAACATGGGAAGGGAATAAGGAAACCATCAGTTGGAAACCTGAAAGTCTGATACAAAATCAATGTCTTAATGTTAGCCTTGAGGACCAGGCTCATTTTGAAGCGGGTGGCAACGATAGAACAATGCAAATTAAGAGGAATAAGGGTCCAAAGTGTGGACCCCACTCACCCAACTCACACACCTCACACACATGTAATTTCTAGAATAATGAATGGAGAGAATAAAAGCTAGTTAATAATGTCTCTTATTCTACTGATATTCAATTAAAGGAACGAAAGAAGGGGAAGTAGGAAAGACATTCAGTTTCAAGAAGGATGAATTGAGGGAATAAAAGCAAATTAATAATGTCTCTTATTTTATGTTATAAGAATGAGGGAATGGGAAGAGGGGAAGATATGCAAAAAATATTTTAAGAAATAAATAAGGGAATTCTTTCTCTGGTTAGGAGCAATTCTGCCCTGATTTAGGAGTTCTTAGAACTCTGGTTTAGTTTTTCTTTCGGCATCCTTTCCCAATATCATCATTGTAAGAGATACTACTCTGAATTTTAACAAATAATATACTTTTTCCTACAATTTAAATTCTGAGTTCTATCAATTTATCTACAAAAAATTACAAACAGAATCAATTTGAAGAATTTACAATCTAAATCTAAATAAAAAATGAACATAATCAATTTGAAGAATTTACAAATGCAATATGAACAAAATACAATTCAGAATTAAACCGTGACCAAATTGAAGCCCAAAATTTTAACTATAAATAAATACTCAAGGCTGAAGAAAAGCGTCGAAAATAAGAAAAGAATAGTATAACTCATAAGCTCGAAATTTCAAATTCATCTTGGAGTTCAAAGAGAGAAACACTTGTGCAAGTTAGAAATATTTTCTGAGTGTTCTTTTCTTAAAGTGTGAGAGTTATTATTATTATCAGCTTTTTTAGAAGCAACTACTCAAGTTCCAATCTTTTGTATCCAACCCAATAGTGGTTTTGTTCCTTCTTCAATTGAGGGTTGTCAGGTTGTTTGGAGAAGACTTGGCTTGTAGGGTCAAGGTGGTTTGTTCCTTAAAAATCTGGGGTTGTTAGGCTTTTTGGGAAGACTGGCTTGGAGGGTCAAGTGTTTTGTAATTCAAGGTATTTGAATTAGTGGACGGAAGCCTTCTGAATGAGGGGACTGGATGTAGCCAAGTTAGTGGTAAACTATGATAAATCTATCGGTCCAAATATTTATGCTTTCATTATTTGCTGCCTCGGAATTCGATTGCTTTTTATCCAGGTAATTCATAATAACCAACCAGCCTTCATCAAATCAACAAAACATTTTCAACTTTGGCAAACACAATTCAACCCCCTTCTCGTATTTGCACCTTCCATTGGCATTAGAGCTTGGTCTCAAGGCTGAGCAATTTACAATTTTGAGAAAAGATCCAAGGATTGAATTGACCACCTCTATCAGTGAAGAAGCGGCTAGACGAAACATCAATAGACCACCTCTGTTGGATGGAGAATATTTTGAGTATTAGAAAGATAGGCTAGAGAAGTTTCTATATTTTACAAGATCCTGAACTTTGGGATTGGGTGTATGATGGTTATATTACTCTGAAGAATAATTATGGTTTTGAAATTCCAAGAAAACAGATGAATGCTAATCAGAAGAAGATGTACAAGATGCATCATAAGTCCAAAACATTCATAATAAATGCAATCACCTTCAAGGAGTTTGACAAGTGCACCAACAAGGAGACAACAAAGAGTATTTATGATAGTCTGATTCTGATCTATGAAGGAAGCAAGCAAGTTAAGGAAGCAAAGGCCAACCTCCTAGTCAAAAAGTATGAGTTGTTCAAAATGGAAGAAGATGAAGACATTGAAACAATGTTTTCAAGATTCTAGACCGTGGTTTAAGGATTAAAGGTACTTGAGAAAAGTTATACTACTATTGATCATGTGAAGCAAATCATTAAGAGTCTGACAAGAAAGTGGAGACCTAGGTGAAGGTGCAAACATGAGAAGGGGGGTTGAATTGTTTTTGCCAAATTTGAATTCTTTTTGTTTATTTGTTGAAAGTTGATATAAATTATTTGGGGAAGAAACAATTAGACTCGGCAGCAGCGGATAATAACAGCATAAGTATTTGAACACAAAGATTTATCCTGGTTTACCATTAACTCTGCTACATCTAGTCCCTTCATTCAGAAGGCTTTAATCCACTAATTCAAACACTTTGAATTACACAGCACCTGACCCTCCTAGCCAGTCCTCCCAAACAGCCTGACAGCCCCAGACTTTTGAGGAACAACAACACCTTGACCCTACGAGCCAAGTCTTCTCCTACCAATCTAACAACCCCAAATTGAAGAAGGAATTTACACCACTTAGACAATATTTCTCTTTCACACAAGTGTTTCTCTCTTTTGAACTCCCGGATGACTTTGAACTTTAAGCTAGAGTTCTTGTGTTTTTCGATAATTTCTTCTACTGCCTGAAGCCTCTATTTATAGTTGAGATATGGGCTTCTACTTGATCCAAGCTTAATTTCGAATTGTATCTTGCTTAGATTCCTTTTGAAAATTCTTCAACCCGATTATGTTTCTTTTTAATTTTGAACCAAATCTTTTTTCAAATTAAAATTAAATATTCTTCAGACTTTGATCAGATCTCCTTCAAATTTCCATCAAGCCTTCTTCGAATTTTGAATCAAATCTTCTACATATCTGAATCAAGTCTTCTATGAATCTGGACCAATGTCTTCTTCGAATCTGGACCGTGTCTTTTTTATGATCTAGACCATGTATTCTCTGATCTGGACCATGTTTCCTTTTGATCTGGACCATGTCTTCTTCTAATCTGGAGCATGTTTCCTTCTGATCTGGACCATGTCTTCTTCTAATGTTTGCCTCATATGGTATCATCTTATGATGTCATCTGATTCTTACCTCTGATGATATCCTCTGATTTTGGCTTCTGATAATATCCTCTGATTTTTGCATCTGATGATATCATCTGATTTTTACTTCTGATATCCTATGGGGACATCTTCTGGCTGTATCTTTTGGAGGTATCCTCTAGTGATATCTTCTGGTGATATCCGCTGGTATCCTCTGGTGACATCTTCTGGTTGTATCTTATTGAGGTATCCTCTGGTGATATCTTCTGGTGACGTCATCCTCTGGTGACATCATCCTCTGATTTTTACATTCTTCTTCGAAGTCAAATATATTATTCTCATAATATACTTTTGTTAACATCAAAACTTTGAGTGTAAGAACCAACTTGGTTCCAACACTAGGATCACTACCATTTAGGAAGTAAAGGATCTGAATACTCTAAAGCTAGAATTATTAATCAGCTCTCTCATATCTCATGAAATGGAGCTTGAAGAAGATGAGCCCAAGAAGAAGAGCAAGACTCTAGCCTTGAAATCCAATCAGAAAATGTTCTAAAAGCAATATCATAATCAAAAGATAATGACTGAGATGATCAGAATCTGAACTTAGAGGAAGAGGAGATTGCTTTCATATCAAGAAAAATTTGATAGTTGTGGCACAACAAAAAGAAGAAATTTCCACAAAGATATTCCAAGCTATCCAATAGAGGAAATGATGATAAATATAATAAGAAAAACATCATCTGTTGAGGATGCAATGAACCTGGACATATCAAGTCAGAATGTTCAAATATGGAGAAATGGAAACACCAGAGGAAATATTCTAGACCCAAGAAGAACAGTTTGATGGCTAAATGGAATGATTCTGATGAATCCTCTTATAATGAACAACCAGATTTGGCTATAATGGCTCATACGAACTCTACCTCTGGATCCAACACAGATTATGACTCTGGAAGTGAATCAGCAGATGAAGAAATTGAGGTATTTTCTGACTCTACTCGATCTAATTTAATTAATGCTATAAATATTTTTTAAATAATAATCACAATTTGTCTTTAAAGAATCAAAGTGTTGAATTTAAAACAGAAAATGCAACTCTGAAAACTGATATTACTGAACTTAAAATAGGGAATGCAAATTTGAAAACTGATATTGCTTACCTTAAAGCTAAAAATCTAACTCTAAAAAGTAATCATAGTTCAACATCAATTGAAAATACCACATGTAACTCTGATATGCATGAACAAATATTTCAAGATTTTCTGGCTAATGGTATGGAAAGAAGGAAATATGCTTCTATGATTATAGAGTTAGCAGAAATGGTAAAAGAGGTATAGGATTTGAAGAAACTGTAACTGAACCTAAACCTATTTCCTATGATATCTTGTGTACTGTTCGCTCTAAGAAAGGTCACTCCAAATTATCTTGTTCCATGTTAAATACAAGGAAAGACAAGAAACCTTTCAAGACTAACAAACCAGGACCCAACCAAATTTAGGTACCTAAGAACAAAATTATCCTTGCTGCAGATGTCCTCAGCAATCAACTTAAAACACCAATCATGGTACCTGGACATTGGATGCTCGCGACATATGATGGGAGAAAATTCTATGTTCCAAAAACTAACTTTGAGCAAATGAGGCACAATGACTTTTAGAGGAAAGGAAAAAGGCCAGATAATTGGTCAAGGTACAGTTGGTAATGGTACTTCCCATTCTATTAAAGATGTATTGTTTGTTAAAGGTCTTAAGCATAACTTATTAAGTATTAATTAGTCAGTGAAGTGATAATAATTATGATATTATATTCAATCAAAAAACATGAAAGGCAATTAGTTAGAAGGATGGATCTGTACTCTTTACAGGTCAAAGGCAAAACAACATTTTTAAGATAAATCTGTTTAGTATAGAGAAACAAGAGGTTAAGTGTCTTATGTTAGTAAATGAAGAGAAAATAATTTGGCACAAAAGCTTAGGTCATGCAAACCTTAGATTAATTTCAAAAATGAATAAACTTCAACTAGTGAGAGGTCTACCTAAGCTTAGTTACAAAATTGAAATTATGTGTAAAGCTTGTCAAAAGGGAAAACAAACAAAAAACTCCTTTACCCTTAAGAACTCAGTCTGTACCTTAAAGCCTCTAGAGGTCTTACATATAGATCTCTTTGGGCCAGTGAAAATAACCTTTATAAGTGGAAAGAAATATGGATTTGTTATAGTAGATGATTACACTAGGTGGACATGGGTAAAAATTTTAAGAAGTAAGGATGAATCCAACAAAAGTGTTTATCACATTTTGCAAGCAAATCATGAATGAAAAGGGTGTTAAGATTGTAACAATTAGAAGGGATCATGGAGGAAAATTTGAAAACAAGTTCTTTGAAAGTTTTTGTGATAAGAATGGAATCTCTCACAACTTCTTCTCTCTTAGAACACCCCAACAAAATGGAGGTGTAGAAAAAAAGAATAGATCACTCCAAGAAATGGCCAGAACAATGTTAAATGATATGAATGTTGTAAAACACTTTTTAGCTGAAGCAATTAATACTGCATGTTATATTCAAAATAGAGTCTATATTAGATCTATATTGAATAAAACACCATATGAATTGTGGAAAGGTAAAAAGCCAAACATCTCTTATTTTAAACAATTTGGTTGTACTTGTTATATGTTGAACACTAAAGATAACCTTGGTAAATTTGATTCTCGATCTCAAAAGCGTACCTTCATTGGATACTCTGAAAGATCTAAGGCTTAGAGAGTGTTTAATATGGAAACTCATATTTTGGAAGAATCCATACATGTTAAATTTGATGACAAACAACTTGACCTTGAAAAGTCAAAGCTAGATGATGCTGATAATATAGGTTTACCAGAACCAAAGGAAGCATATACAATCAAACCAGAAGAACTTGAAAAATCAAATGATACAAGCAAATCAGAAGAATATGACAAATCTACAAAGGATGAATTTGATCATGTCAGACATAGTCCAGACAAGTCAGAAGAAAGATCTGGATGGAAGTACCAATCATCTCATTCTGAAACTCTAATAATTGGAAGTGCAAGTGATTCTTTGATGACGAAATCATCACTAAAAGACACTAGTTTGTTTGGCTTACTCTCATCAATTGAGCCTAGCTTTATTGATGAAGCATTATCAAATGATGGATGGATTCTTGCAATGCAAGAAGAGTTAAATGAATTTGAGAGGAATAATGTTTAGGATCTAGTACCTAGACCAGAAAAGAACATTAGTGGAACCAAGTGGGTTTTCATAAACAAGCTAAATGAAAAAGGTGAAGTGGTCAGAAACAAGGCAAGACTTGTCGCACAAGGCTACACTCAGCAAGAGGGCATTGATTACACTGAGACATTTTCTCCAGTGGCCAGGTTAGAAGCTATTCGTATCCTACTTTTTTTTGCTGCAAATAATAACATTATATTATTTCAAATGGATGTTAAAAGTGCTTTTCTAAATGGTTATATAAGTGAAGAAGTCTATGTTAAACAACCCCTAGGTTTTGAAGTTCTGAATTTCCAAATCATGTTTTTAAACTTAGGAAATCTATGTATGCTCTAAAACAAGCACCTATGGCGTGGTATCATAGACTTAGTAACTTCTTGCCTACACATAACTTTGAAAGAGGACACGTAAACCTATGGCTACACCAATGCACCCTACTCGTTCACTTGAAAAAGATGATTCATGCCAAAAATGTATTATCAAAATCTGTTGGAACCAAGTTGGTTCTAAGACTTAGGATTTTGATGTTTACAAAAGCACTCAATGTAAACTTATTTTGTACCTTGAATTATTAAATTAATTGTAATCAGAATATGCAGAAATCAGAAGCAGAAGAACAAAGGAAAATGAATTCTGGAATGACCAGAAGATACTCCAGGAATGTCAAAACATGACCAGAAGATATATTTGATGGCCCAGATCAGAAGGAATAAATTTCAGAATGAAACATGGATCATACCATTGGAAAGCATGCCTGAAGGAGAGTTGATCAAGACAAACAGGAATCAAATATCAATTTTATTCCAGAAGTTATTCTGACCAGAAGATGGCCTGGCAGTGAGAAATTACACAGCTCAGACTTGTTCTAGACTTGACCAGAAGGTATGTTTATAAGTCCAGAACAAGAGGATCAATCCAGATTTGGCCCAGACCATAAGATGGCATGATTCAGGGCATGAAACTAAGTCAAGACAAGAAGAAATGATTTCAAGAATGATCCAGACCTGATCTAAAATCAAAGGTAAAATGCCCAGATAGCAATATTTATTGACCAGATTTAATTTCAATTTAATCCAGACCAAAGTCCAGAATTAGTCCAAATCAGAGGGAAGATTTCCATATCAGTGGTTCAGAATTAATTATTTGGTCCAATGATGGTCCAGATTAGAAAATCAGACCATGGCCCAGTGTTGGCCGAAATCAGAGGGACAGAATGTATAGTCCAGCAAAGGCCGAATTCAGAGGATTATAGCATATCAGGTGCACATCCAAGATGGCCGAAATCAGAAGATCAGAGGGTCAGGAAGTGTGGTCCAGGGAAGGCCGAAATCAGAGGATCACAGCATAAAAATTCGGCTGGTCCAGTTGTGGAATATCGCATGAAGATCCAAGGGTGCAGATTTGATCATGGGGATTAAAGGTGAAGATCTTATGTTATTTTTATCAAAGTATTACAAAAGATTTGTTATAAAAAAATAAAGTGGAGTAGCATGGAAATCAGGAGCTGTGGCGGGAAGCAATGAAAGGATATAATTGGCCAGTTATTTTGAAAGGAAATCTGAAGATATGTTTTTTATTTAAATGAAGCCCAATTGGTCAAGTTATTTTTGCAAGAGAATCCAGCAAGATTCAGCTCGAATTTAAGCATTGGAAGAGGCCCAAATCTGCATCTATAAAAGGAGGCTCAAGGCAGAATAGTCAAGAATCGAAAATCACAAAAGAGTCATACACTTCCAAAGCAACCACTCTCAAATTTTCATATAAGTCAATTATGAGTTTCAGCTTTCAAGAAGCAAGTACTCAGTTATTTTCTTTCCACTGTGGCAAATCTAAGTTGTTGAAGTAGAGTCTACAATCTGAGGGAGTCAGTAGAGGTAGCAGGTTACTTGGCAATTAGATAGGGTTGTATCTAAGTTGTTGAAGTAGAGTCTACAAACTGAGGGATTCAGAAAGGGTAGCAAGGTACTTAGCAATTAGATTCATAGTGTTGTGAATTCTTCTACAATTTGGGGTGTCAGATTGGCTGAAGATCAGGAGTTGTTTTTCCTCAAAGAAGTCTAGGAATGTTAGACTATTTGAGAAGACTTACTTGGAGGGTCAGTAGCAAGTTTGTAATTCAAGGTTGAATTAGTGAAATCCTTCAAGGCGAAGGGACTGGACGTAGCCTCGTTAACGGTGAACCAGTATAAAATCTGTGAGTTTTTATTTTTATTTTTATCTGCTGCTAACTCTGTTTTAATTATACATCAAGTTTTGTTTTGAAAGTATTAAAACAGGAAAAGTATTCAAGTTAAGTCAAACACAATTCAACCCCCCTTCTCGTGTTTGCACCTTCAATTGGCATCAGAGCTCGGTCTCAAGGCTGAGCACTTAACAGTGTTTGAGGAAAGGTTCAAGGGGTTCAATATGTCAGAAGAATTGGGAGGCAACATCAACAGACCACCAATATTTGATGGAGAAAGGTTTGAGTATTGGAAGGACAGATTGAGAAGTTTTGTCATATCTCAAGATCCTGAATTATGGAAGATGATAGTCAGAGGATACACTGCACCTACTGATCCAGAAGATCCAACTAAGAAACTAGACTTGGATGATATGAAACCAGATCAGATCAGACTACACAGACTTCATCACAAGTCCAAAACCATCATGGTCAGTGCAATCACATTCAAGGAATTTGATAGATGCACAAATAAAGAAACAGCAAAGAGTATATTCGACAGTCTGGTTCTGACCTATGAAGGAATCAGGCAGGTTCAACAAACAAAGGCTAACATATTGGTCAGAAAGTATGAGCTGTTCAAGATGGAAGAGGATGAAGACATTGACACAATGTTCTGCAGGTTCCAGACTTTGGTATCAGGACTGAAAGTATTAAACAAAAGCTATACCACTGAAGATCATGTCTGGAAAATTCTGAGAAGTCTTCCAAAAAGGTGGAGACCAAAGGTTACTGCAATTCAGGAAGCTAAGGATCTAAGTACCTTGAGGCTGGAAGATCTAATCAGCACACTTAGGTCTCATGAAATAGAATTGGAAGAAGATGAACCTAAGAAGAGGAAAAATCTGGCTCTGAAATCGAAACAGAAGAAAGCTGCAAAGGCAGAATCAGAATCAGAGGATAGTGATAGTGACTGTGAGGATATGGCATACTTAACCAAAAAGATGGTTAAGATCTGGGAAAACAGGAAGAAAAGAAACTTCATAAAGAAACATAACAGCAAGGATAAGGAAGAATCTGACAAAAAGAGTATTGTTTGTTATGGATGCAATAAACCTGGACATATCAAGTCATAATGTCCTAATCTGGAAAAAGGCAAATAGCATAAGAAAAGTTCCAGATACAGAAAGAAAGGTCTGATGGCTGCTTGGGATGTATCAGAATCAGAGGAAGAATATTCTGATGAAGAAGAGGCAGAAACATCAAAGATGGCTCACATCAGGTCTTCTTCTGGTCATCATAAAAGCATGAATTCCAGAGGGAAAACAGGCAGAAGGAAGAGTGATAGAAGCAATAACTCAGGCAAGTCTGGAAGCACATCAGAGGAAACAATTCTGTCTTTGATGGCTCATACAAATTCAGGTTCTGAATACTGCTCTGAAACAGAATCAGAAGATGAAGACAGTGAGGTATTTTCTGATCTTTCTAAACTTGAATTAATTGATACTTTAAAGGACTTGTTAAATGCAAATAATAAGATATCTTTAAAACTGAAAACTCTTAGGGAAGATAAGAAAAATCTAACCAAAGAGGTCCAAGTTTCAAAGAATCGAATTTCTGAGTATGCAACTGAAATCAAATATTTGAAAACTGAAGTTGCAAGACTCAAGTCTGAAAACCAAACTCTGAAAAATAATAATTGTTCCAATTTTGAGACTGTTTGTAAATCTGATATGCATGAGCAATTATTTCAAAACTTTATTTCAAATGGAATGGAAAAAAGTAAGTATGCATCTATGATTTATGGAAACAGCAACTCTGGAAAGAGAGGTCTTGGTTTTACAGAAACAAGTACTGAAAATAAATCTGCTTATTCTGATGTTTTATGTATTGTCTATGCTAAGAAAGGTCACTCTGAATTATCTTGTCCAATGGTAAAATCTGAACAAGATCAGAGAGCTGTTAAGACTAACAAACCTGGACCCAATCTGTTTTGGGTACCAAAAGATCAAATTATCTATGTTGCAGATGTTCTGAGCAACCAGAAGGAGACACCAACAATGGTGCCTGGACAATAGATGTTGGCAACGCACAAGCAGAAGAAGGTTTATGTTCCATCATCTACCAAACAGAAGCCAAGTGACTCTGGTAGAAGAAGAACTGGTCAACACAATCAGAACCAGAACCAGAATCATAGGAGGAACAGGAAATATCAAAGATATAAGACGAATCAGAACAGGAACTGGAACCAGAATCAGAACTGGAACCAGTACCAGAAGCACAGAAACTGGAACCAGAACCAAAACTGGAACCAGAACCAACACTGGAACCAGAACCAGAACTGGAGGCACAGAAACTGAAACTAGAATCAACACTGGAACTAGAATCAGAATCAGAATCAATACCAGAACCAGAACCTGAACAGGTATCAGTATCAAAGGTTGAGGTATGATCATCAGAACTACTTTAATTATCACAATCAGTATAATTACCAAAATCACCATAAGTTCCAGAATCACCAGAGGAACATGGTGTATCAGCCAAAAGAGATGAATCAGAATCAAGAGAGTTCTTCAAACACTCCAGTGAGATTCATCAAGACTACAAACCTGGAAGAGAATTCAAATTCCCTCATCCAAACCATGTAATCTCAGAACATATAGATTAGGAATCTGAAAATCAGAAGCAAGAAGATTTTTCAGAGTAAAACTGAGGCTACATCTTGCTGTAAATACTATTATTATTTGATATTTATGATTACTGTGATAACAAGAAGCTTGATCTTAACAAATCAAAGCTAGATAACTATTCTGCAGGTTTTCAAACTGTCAAAAGAACCAGGTGATTCACACGAATTGAACACCTCAGCAGAAACAGCATTCTAGTGGATTCAAAAACAAGCAGAAACCACCAGAAGCAGAATTAATGGTTTGGCTGTATTAAGTTCATCTTTAAATTAATTGATTTGTATTATGTTATATAACAAACTGCTTGATCTTGACAAATCAAAGCAAGATAAAGATAGTGCAGGTTCACCAGAACCAAAGGAAGCAGAAGCAGAAGAAAGCAAGTCAGCAACCCATGAAAAATCTTCAAAAGAAAAATCTGATCAAATCAGAAACAGCCAAGATAAGCCAGAAGAGAAATCTGGATATTTACCAGAATCTGAAGCTGTTACAGATTCACCAGAACCAGAAGCTGATCTATCAGGATTAGAACATGTTACAGATCTTCCAGAACCAAAAGCTGATGTTGATGAAGCTTTGGCAGAGGAAGGGTGGATACTTGCAATGCAAGAAGAGCTGAATGAATTCCAAAGGAATGATGTTTGGGATCTGGCATCCAGACCAAACAAAAACATTATTGGAACCAAGTAGGTGTTCAGAAACAAATTCAATGAAAAGGGTGAAGTTGTAGCTCAGGGATACAGTCAACAGAAAGGTATAGATTACACTGAGACTTGTGTTCCAGTGGCCAGGTTAGAAGCAATTAGAATTCTCTTATCATTTGCTACTAATCATGATATAATGTTGTATCAAATGGATGTTAAAAGTCCATTCTTAAATGGCTACATAAGTGAGGAAGTCTATGTCAAACAGCCCCCTGGATTTGAAAACTCTGATTTTCCAGACCATGTTTTTAAACTCAAAAAATCATTATATGGTTTAAAACAAGCACCAAGGGCATGGTATGACAGACCTAGTAACTTTCTGCTTAAGAATGAATTTAATAGAGGCCAGATTGATAATACACTATGATATTCTGATTATCCAAGTTTATGTTGATGATATCATATTTGGATCAACTAATGGCACTTTGTGCAAAGAGTTTTCTGACCTAATGCAGAAAGAGTTCCAAATGAGCATGATGGGAGAACTTAAGTTCTTCCTGGGAATTCAGATTCATCCAGTTAAATCAGATGAAACCAGCTAAAAGGTAGAACAGAAAACATACAGAGAAAAACCCCCACCTACAAACTCAGAGGTTTCTGTGATTCCGACTATGGTGGAGACAAGTTAGAAAGGAAAAGTACAAGTGGAACTGCACTTTCTTATATCTCTTGGTCAAGCAAAAGACAAAGCACCATTGCCATGTCAACAGCTGAAGCTGAGTATATATCAGCAGCAGGATGAAGTTCACAGTTTGTGGACACTAATCATCAATGGGTTGACATCTTCACCAAGGCTTTACTAGAAAATAGATTCGAGTTCATTAAAAAGCATCTCAGCATGACCTCCATATCTGACTAAGCTCAAGTAGTCATCTTAGGAGTTTTTAAATTTCTGCAATTTTATTTTATGTCTTTTATTTTCAGCTTTTACTTTCTGTAATTTGTAAAGAAAAAATCAAAAAAAAAAATACAAAAACAGCAGGACCACTTTTTGGCTGATGACAAAAAGGGGGAGAAAGAGAGAGAGAAAAATGAGAAATAAGTAGAAAAGGAGAGTTAAAAAGAAAGAAGAAGTGAAAAAGAAAGAGTGAAAAAGAGAAGGAGTTGAAAAGGAGAGGAAGCGTGAAGAGAGAAAAAGAAAGAGAGTTAAAAAGAAGGAGTTGAAAAGGAGAGGAGAAGAGAAGAAAAGAAAGAGTGAAAAAGAAGGAGTTGAAAAGGAGAGTATCAGACTTAGGAGGAGAGATTGGTCTGAAGGGGAGTAATTCAAGTTTTCGAATTATAAGTTAGCAAAATAAATTAAGGTTTTGTCATCATCAAAAAGGGGGAAATTGTTGGAACCAAGTTGGTTTTAAGACTTAGGATTTTGATGTTTACAAAAGCACTCAATGTAAACTTATTTTGTACCTTGAATTATTAAATTAATTGTAATCAGAATACGAAGAAATCAGAAGCAGAAGATCAAAGGAAAATCAATTATGGAATGACCAGAAGATACTCCAGGAATGTCAAAACATGACCAGAAGATATATTTGATGGCCCAGATCAGAAGGAATAAATTTCAGAATGAAACATGGATAATACCATTGGAAAGCATGCCAGAAGGAGAGTTGATCAAGACAAACATGAATCAAATATCAATTTTATTCCAGAAGTTATTCTGACCAGAAGATGGCCTAGCAGTGAAAAATTACACAGCCCAGACTTGTTCCAAACTTGACCATAAGGTATGTTTATGAGTCCAGAACAAGAGGATCAATCCAGATTTGGCCCAGACCATAAGATGGCATGATTCAAGGCATGAAACTAAGTCAAGACAAGAAGAAATGATTTCCAGAATGATCCAGACCTGATCTAAAATCAAAGGTAAAATGCCCAGACTAAAATATTTATTGTCCAGATTGAATTTCAATTTAATCCAAACCAAAGTCCAGAATTAGTCCAGATCAGAGGGAAGATTTCCAGATCAGTGGTTCATAATTAATTATTTGGTCCAGATCAGAAAATCAGACCATGGCCCAGTGTTGGCCGAAATCAGAGGGACAGAATGTATAGTCCAGCAAAGGCCGAATTCAGAGGATTATAGCATATCAGGTGCGCATCTAAGATGGCCGAAATCAGAAGATCAGAGGGTCAGGAAGTGTGGTCCAGGGAAGGCCGAAATCAGAGGATCACAGCATAAAAATTTGGCTGGTCCAGTTGTGGAATATCGCATGAAGATCCAAGGGTGCAGATTTGATCATGGGGATTAAAGGTGAAGATCTTATGTTATTTTTATCAAAGTATTACAAAAGATTTGTTATAAAAATAAAGTGGAGTAGCATGGAAATCAGGAGCTGTGGCGGGAAGCAATGAAAGGATTTAATTGGCCAGTTATTTTGAAAGGAAATCTGAAGATATGTTTTTTATTTAAATGAAGCCCAATTGGTCAAGTTATTTTTGCTTCTTATGTTAACGGTGAACCAGTATAAAATCTGTGAGTTTTTATTTTTATTTTTATCCGCTGCTAACTCTGTTTTAATTATACATCAAGTTTTGTTTTGAAAGTATTAAAACAGGAAAAGTATTCAAGTTAAGTCAAACACAATTCAACCCCCCTTCTCGTGTTTGCACCTTCAAAATCAATTTCAATCACATAACCCTAACTAAATGTTGTCAAAAACAAGAAGAAGAAAATGCAAACCTGAGTAAATGGGAGGCAATGAAGATGATTGAAGATGTTGATGTTGTTGAAAATAGAAGAAGAATGAGAAGGGATATGAGAGAAAATGATGAATATGAGTGTTAAGTGGAAGATGAAGATAAAAATAGAGGTAAGGGTTGACGATGAAGATAGAATAAGAGGTTAGGGTTTAAAAAAGGTTATAAATAGGAAAGGGCAGTTTAGGTATTTCGTTTTTATAAAAAATTGAAGGGTGTGGGTAGCAAAAAATGGGTGTGTGGGTAGCAAAATTGAAGATAGTTTTACGCTTGCTGGGGATTTGCACCTCCTTTCTTTTAGTGACTGCAATTCACACCCCATGGTCACTATTTATTGTCTTCCACAATACCTAGTTACATCGTCGATTTAAGAAAACATTATACATTTCATCTTCATCCCAAATAAAATGCCATTTGAACCCCAATTTAACTCGCTTCTAACCAATCTTTATACCCATAACCACACCTTTCATTCTCATCCTTCTACAACATCAAACCATTGAATCTGTTATGTTAATTTCATCCTTATCTACACCGAGAAACCCACTGTCAATCACCATTTTTGCTAGTTTTGGACACCACAAGCCCCAATGGTGAAAAATGAGACCATATATGCAATCTACCTTATGCCCCCTTTCATTTTGGATGCTCGTAAACGCGAATCAATTGGTCTCAAAGACTAGCTTTATCCATTGTTGTTGCTATTTCGCTAATGATTTGGACACCAGGTGCTTTGTTTGGAAAAATGTACATCGTTTTTTGGATTCCTCTCGTCGAAACCTTCAAGAAGCATTACTCTTTTGCGTTTATCGGTGAAGTTGACGTCGGACCCTTCTGGCGCTCCGATGAGTTGGTGAGACTTTTTATGCAGTTTTTTTCGTTGTTTTGACTCTAGTTTTTCTCCACCCATTATTATTAATAACTTAACATTGATTTTTATGCTCCACATAATTTATCAGCTGCATCTTGGCAATTTTTTGAACTCGTCGTTGCGCTGTACATTGTCGATCTGCAAGATCGTTAGACCTTGGAGGTATTCGAGTGGGGAATCCCTAGGTGACTTGGAGGTAGCACTCCAAATGTTAGGAGCTACCATGCAACACATTTACCTTGATTTTCGCATATATGTGTCTCGGGTTGAGTTGAGGAGATCTTCGAGGACAAAGCCAATTTGAATTGTTCGTCCACTTGTGTGGTGACATAGTATCAAGCCTTTTAACTAAGTACTTTAGTGTAAAAATGGCACCACATTAATTGTGAAGTAAACTCTAAGCTCATGCATACCATTGCATTTTTTAGTGACTATTTTTTTGTGATTAATATGTATCATATGTGATAATAATTTCTCTTAGATGATTTGGTGTTATAGTGAAATCTATAGGATTTCCTTGAGTGATTTTGACTTTTTAATGTGATATTTTTTCTTGAAGATTGAATGTGTGATGATACGGTTTTATTATGATTAATTGCGTGTTCTTCTTACTTATATTATACTATCAACATGATTTTAAAATTCACCTCCTTCTTTGTTTGTGTTTTACTGCTTTGGCACTATGTTTACGAAATCGCAGTTGTTTGTGTCTTGAAGTTCAAGTTTGGGAGAAGTCTCGCTCTGATAAGTGATACTGGGAATGAGAGTCATAAGTTGTATTTTTATTTATTTAATTAGAAACGGCTTTTTGTATGAAAACCTTATAAGTACTAGTATTTTTTTGGAATTAAATTAAGAAATTCTAGTTTAATCAAGTTTATGGAGATTGCGGTGTTTTATAGTAGGAAAAAAAGTTTAAAGTGTTCCTTTTGAATTTTGAGAAATATGATATCTTAAGTAACTTGCAGTTTAGGGTGTCACACAATTTGTTTGAAAAATTAAGGCTTAAGTCGGAATCAAAGGATAGCACTTAGTAGTTATATTTTGTTTAAAAAGTAATATGTGATGTAACTTTGTTAATTCAAATGATCATTGTAAACTATAAATTTGTAGTTACAATTTATTTTGTTGATTGTATCTTATAAGATTTTAAATGACACATTTTGTGTCAAAATTTATGAATTTATTACCATATTCTAGACATTTGGTGATGGGTTTACAATACCATTGTTTCTCTTCTTCAAAATCACATTGCTACTTACAACAATTTTATTTGAAATTTGATCAAAAGAAGTCTAATTAGAGGAAGAACTGTGTCATAGGAAAAACTGGATCAGAGGTAATCTGATCAAAGGAAGAACTATATTAGAAGACAATCTGATTAGATGTAATCTAATCAGAAGAAAACTGTATCAGATGAAGTCTGATCAGAGGAGAACTGGATTAGAGGAAGTCTGATTAGCAAAGAACTGGATCAGAGTAAGTCTAATCAGAGGAAGAACTATATTAGAGGAAGTCTGACATAGAGAAAGTACAACTAGAGGAAGAACTCTATTAGAAAAACAATAAGACCAGAAGTAATCTAATTAGAGGAAGAATTGTATCAGAAGAAAATCTTATCAGAACTAATCTGATCAGAGGAACCTGTAGTCATTTGATTCCTCAATAACTAACTTTCAGTTGCTTATTCATCCCTTCTATTGGGATAAAGCCCAATTCTAGTAACTTAACACACTCACACAAAAGGTGTACTAGATGAAGGTGCAAACATGACAGGGGGTTGAAATGTGTTTGACTAAGTTGGTAACTTTTTCATTATTTGATTAAAGTAGTTTAGACTTGATGATTTACTTGAAATAGAAGCAATAATAAAAATAAGGAGTGCAGGAATAAAGTGATATAAGTAATGTATCCTGGTTCACCACTAACTTGGCTACATCTAGTCCCTTTACTTAGAAGGATTTGATCCACTAATTCAACAACTTGAACTACAAAGCACCAGTCTTCTCAAATAGCCTAATACCCCAGACTTTTGAGGAACACACACACATTGACTCTACCATCCATGTCTTCTCCACACAATTTGACAACCCTAGATTGTTGAAGGCACACTAACACCACTATCGGGTTTGAATACAAAGGTTTGGAACTTGAGTAGTTTCTTCTAATAAGCTGATTATAAAAATGACTATCACACTCTAAGAAAAACACTTAGAAAATATTTCTCACTCGAACAAGTGTTTCTCTCTTTGAACTCTAAGATGAATTTGGAATTTTTACCTTGAGTTCTTTTACTTTTTTCTGATTTTTCGATGATCTTCTTCTTCAGCCTTGAGTATCTATTTATAGATAAAATAAGGGGTTTAATTTAGTCGATGTTTAATTCTGAATTGTATTTTCATTCATAGCTTGGTCAACAATAATCTTATTCAAAAATAATTTTGAACACGATGATTTTTGATAATATGTGTTTTAGCCAATTCTTTATTTCTGAATCCAATCTGAGCAGTTCTTCTAGATTGATTTTGTTCATATTTTGTTCACATTGAGTTTGTAAATTCTTCAGATTGATATTGTTCGTATTTTGTTCAGATTGAGTTTCTATATTCTTCACGTTGATATTGTCCGTATTTTATTAAGATTGAGTTTGTAAATTCTTTATATTGATACTATTCGTATTTTGTTAAGATTCCTTTCGCAAAATCTTCACATTAAATGTCCTTCCTATTGCTTGCTTTGATCTGGGTGGGAACATAGTGTTGGACTGGTTCTTGAAATTTCACAAGTAGGAATATGCCTAAGTCCAATTCAGTATTTTTTCCTTTGTCAAAATCTGAATCGTATCTTTGCAAATAATTAGTGTAACTTCTTGTGAGTGTTTCTTCTTGTAAACAACTCTTGATCATATCTTCTTGTAAATAATTTATATCTTCTTGTAGATAAATCTTGATCAAATCTTCTTTTAAATAATTCATATCTTCTTGTGATAAATCTTGATCAAAACTTGTTGTAAATAATTCATATCTTCTTGTAGATAAATCTTGATCAAATCTTCTTGTAAATTATTCATATATTATTGTTGATACAATGTTGATCATATCTTCTTTAAACCTTGACCATATCTTTTTTTTCAACTTGGTCAAAGATTTTCTTCAATTATAAATCTGAATCAAATCTTATTTTAGATTGTCTTTAAAGACACGAATCTTCTTTCATACTCTGTGAAGTCAAATATATTATTCTCATAAAATACTTTTGGTAACACCAAAACTCTATGTATATAACCAACTTGGTTCCAACACTAGACACGCACACATGTAGATCTAATATAATCCAAGCAATATGGAATTTAATCAATTCAAGTTTCTACATCTATAGTAGGGTGCTAGAGATGGTTAAGCATTCTTCCTAACCTATAGGAAATCATAGTTCCAGTACCCAAGAAACCACTTATCATTCAACGTTCCAAATCCAAAACCAAAGGAACCGAAAATTCAGTACATAATTAGAACTACAAAACTGCTTCAATTATTGCACATTCCACTAATCTTTAATAGCTTGAAAGTTAATAAAAATGTCATCAAATATTGCATAACTTATTAGTTACACTATTTCTAACTCCTTCTCAATGAATATTTTATTTTCTATCTATTTTTACTCATTCAGATTATTATTCTTAACCTTCTTACCTTCAAAGGCAAAGGCATTCAATTTCATCATTATGCTTGAATCTAGCAGTTTACAGACCCCTTTACTTCTCCTTTGTTTTGAGCAATTGAACCTATGTGTTTAAACTATGGGACTTGTGGTATGGTATGTTTTCCTACTTTCAACTCTAAGTTAGGGATATTTCACATCTTGCTAACCTTACATTCCATATAAACCATTTAAATATGTTTGATTAACCTTACATTTTTTATAACCTCATATTCCATATAAACCTTAATTATGTGTGCTTCTATTGACAAACCATTTAAATCTCCTTTAATTTTTATGCATATAGTTTCCTTGGTTTCCCTCAATCTTTGACTATTGGAACATCTTTCATTTGATTTACCTTTGTTACAAGGAGTCCTACAATTCTTCTATACACAAGCCTAAACTACCTAATGAAATACTCTACCACTTTTCCAAAATAGGTACCACTCATGTAAAAACAATTCACATTTCATCATGTTTTCCAGGTCTTTCTGCCATACTTATGCATACCAAACACAAAACATGCTAAATTTAACCCACTACCCACTACCCACATTCCAATTGGTTCAATCAGCTCTGATACTAAAATGTAATAATGATCACCATGTATCTAGATTATGGTAATAAATTGATACATTCTAATATTTCAGAAGTAATAATCCAAAATATCATAAGTACAATCATAAAAATAAATTGTACATACAAAATATATAGTTTACAAGTTATCTTCTTATCTACCAGAATTACAAAATAATTCGGTTCTTAAACACAACATAGAAATAAAACTACATCATCTAGTTCTGATTCCAGATTTAGCCCCTTTTATCTACTATAATACATAGAAAATATGGGGTGAGATAATAATCTCAGTGAGTTTTATAAAAAGGCGAGAAGCAGTTCTAAAAATTATTTTCCTTAGATGCAACATAAATCATGAAATGAATATGAATTTCATACTAAAAAAAATCCTTAACCTTTATTTTCCTTTAAAACATGTAAAATGTCATAATCCTCTTTTTCCTTAAAGTTTGGAAAATATACATGTCCTCTTTCTTTTCCTTAAAGTATGGAAACATTTTCCCAATTATCTTGATGTGGGTCACCAAGATAATTGAGACCTTTTTGTAAAATTGGTCTAGCCGTGAGCCCAACTAGCATCCTGATTGTTCTTCCTTTACCCATTATTTCATGCCTGATATATTCCTCAATGTCCCACCGTATTTTCTTGGACCATGCATGTCATAACATTATGTATGCAATTCATATATCATTAATACATCAAATGCAAATAATTAATTCATCCTTAACACAATAATTTGTAAACTAGAAGGTAAGATTAACTTCAAGTCATTCATTTGGGAAAGTCTTAATTAAAGTAAACATTTAATTGAAGGAAGTCATATAATTCGGCATTCTGATCAAGGAAAGTTAGATTAGAGGCAGCGTAATCGAAGGAAGGTTTGGATCAGAGGCAACGCAATTAGAGGTAGACTTGGATCAAATGCAACATGATCAAACGAAGACTTGGATCAAAGGCATACTCGAATCAAAGGCAGCATGATCAAAGGAAGACTTAGATTAGATGTAGCGTGATTAGATGCATAATTGGACCAGAGGCAGCATGATCAGAGGGAGACTCAAATCATAGATGGCATGATCAAAGGCAACATGATCAGAGGAATACTTGGATCAGAGGCAACGTGATCAGAAGCATACTCATATTAGAGGCAACATGATCAAAGGCAGATTCATATTAGAGATGGCAAGATCAAAGGAAGACTTGGATCAGAGATGGGATGATTAGAGACAGACTCGAATCAGAGGTAGCATGATTAGAGGAATAATTTAGAGGCATCCAGAAGAAAGAGATATCATAGGCTGCCAAAATGAAGGAGAATCAGAGGATGCCACAATGAATGAAAATTAGAGGCAGCCAGAATAAAGGAAATTCAGAGACACACAAAAGAAAGAAAAGTATCAGAAGCATTCATAGGGGTTTAGGGAACATATTAACACTGTAATTATCCTATTACATTTAACCTTCATCCCCTAAATCATTAACATAATATAAATCATCGCAGAACAAATGAAGGATTGATGGTTTTAAGAGCAATTAAATGCAAATTTCTCAAACATTTCGTACATGCTAAAACTCAATTTTTCTCTCGCTCTCAAATTTTAATAAAACCCAATATCAAATCCAAAAAATCATTTCTAACAGAAATTGAACTTAAAATCGAACCCAAAAAATCCACATTCAAAATGTGAAAAGAGTTCTAGGAAAAGAACTCACAGTATGCCAAGAAGAAATCTCTTTAAATCGAGCTGGAGTGTGGAAATTGTCTGCTTTCTCAACTCTCAACACTTATGCCTCTGTTGTTCTAGTTCAAATTTTGAAATTCTGCAAATCTGCTCCATATCTTTCCTAGTGGTGTTTTGGATGTTTAATGGGTTTTGATGGAAGAAACGGACATGCAAGGGGTTAGATTGTAGGGAGCGGACTTCAGAGAACTATTGTCTTTGAATAATTTTGGAAATAAGAGGAAAATTAATGAATAATTTTGGAAATAAGAGGAAAATTAATGAATGAGGGAGACGATGAATAGTAACCAACGTTGGTGTTTTGTAGAATGTTTTGAGAGTGTATAACTGGAAATGAAATAAATGAAGGTGGAAGATGGGTTAGTACCCGTCGTGAGTGAAGGAGAAAGAGAGAAATAAAGGTGGCATATTCTCTCTTTGCCACTTGGACTTGTTAATACTACTACTTTTCTATTATACCCTTGATCCTAAAATAATATTACTAAAAACACAAAATTAACAATTAACAAAATTCTAGTCATTCTAATTAGTACTTAAATCTTATAAATATTTCTAAGGTAGTGAGAAGACTATTATGCATTAATTACTTATTTCAAATAATTTTTAAACACAATTCCCTTCAATTACTGTGGGGCACTTTTTATTTCAAATATTTCTAATTTTTTAATTAATGTTATTAATATTTAAATATTTAAAAAAAGGTATTATTTAATATATTTAAAAAAAATGGGGAAGGAGAAATAATTACTATTAGTAATATTAAGTATTTTTAAGTAGTACACATAAATTAGAGACATCGGTGATTGTTGATTGATACTAAATTTAATTCAATTGATACTAAATTATAAAGATTCCAAATGTCATATTTTAGATGTCATATAATAATTATAAATATTGTTTATTGTCATACGTATTTGTTTCTATATCACTTTACATATCTTAATCAAAATAACTCAACAAATAGTAAAAAAAAAAAAAAAAATA
>JBBPBO010001984.1:47883250-47904019 GCA_037974295.1 Cicer cuneatum | reverse complement strand
AAAAAAAAAAAAAAAAGTCAACAAATAAACAATTCAAATCGATTGATTATGTCGGAGAAATCAACCTTTCAATTTAAAATTAGAAGAAAATGACGAAGTAAATAGAAATTTTAAATATGGTAATATAATTACTAATGGCAACTTCGTTTAAGAAAATGAAGATTTTGTTAACTTTTTATTTAAGTTTTTGTTATCCAATCATAGTGTCAATATAATAATTTAACTATTTTTGTAAAAAAATAAACTTTTAAAAAACTGAAATTATAAATATAATACGACTAATGAATATTTCTAAAAAAAATAAGACTTCTTTATTTTTGATATAAAAATAAAGGCTTCTTTTAAATATTTAAATTTTATCGAAATATTTTATCATTTTTTGTAGATGTATTTGTTTTGGTAAAATTTATTATGTGTATTTTATAATAGATACTTAGTGATATAATTTTATTTTTTTATTCAAAGTTTTTTATAAAATAAAAAACTAGTAATAAAGTAAATGGCAAAGAAATAGAGGACTTGTACGATTTAAAAAAGCTTACAAATAATGAGCGAGATTTAGGAGGTGGAACCCACCCAAAAAATATCTCTACTCAAGAGAAGATAGATCTGTGCTGTAGGGTACAATTTCAGTGTGTTTTTTTTCGATTCTTCTCTAAGATTCTTAGGTAATTTTTCTTTCTTTCTTAATTTATATTTTATTTTCCTCACAGGTCGCAATGACCAATGTGTTTCCTAACCCTACATATATAGTTATCAACTTGTTTGTGTAATTGTACTCCCGTATTACTTTTCTATCTTTAGTTAAATTAAAATAATAAAAAGTATGACGAGGGGATATATTCCAACTATTATCTTCATTTATTTTATGTTGCAAGAGTATTTTTTGTTTTTGTAAAAACACTGTGTAAATAAAATAATATAAAACTATGTTGTAAAATATGCATTATAAAATACACATATGAATAAAAAGGATAAAATATTTCTGTAAAATTTAAATAGTTAATAGAAACTATTATTTTTTGAATTAAAAATAAAGAAGTATCAATTTAGAGTCAAGAAAACAATGAGTGTTTTTCTTCTAATTTAACGCGGAGTGAGTATTATATCACTACCAGAAAACTGACTTCTTGTGACATACAAAGTTTGTCATTAAAAGTCAAAAACTGTAGGTATAGGTCAATAATACTTTGAGTGACACTCAAATCTACCTTCAACTTTAAGGGGACGTCTTGCTACACTTTGAGGACTGTGGCTCCACGTTTTGAGGAGTGTCACTACAGGTTTTTGATTTCTACCTACAACAATGACTGTCACTAAAATCTAAATAAATATAAATAAAGAATTGATCTATTTCTACGGTTTGTCTGTCACTAAAAACTACATAAATATAAATAAAAAATTGATCTATTCATACGGTATTGTCTGTCACTAAAAACTAGATATATATAAATAAAAAATCGATCTATTCCTACGGTATTGTCTGTCACTAAAACTTATTTATTATTATTTATTAAATAAAATTTATTTTATCTCTCGACTAATTGTAATTCTAAATTATTAATACCAATAAGTTAAATTTAAATTTCTAATTTATTTTTATTAACTAATGTCATTGAAACTGGTCTCGTTGCCGAAGGTTTTCCAATGCAATCTGTGTAGCTACTAATTCAGATTGCTTTCTGTCAATATCTTGCAACCATCTGACAAGTATGGTTTGAGAATCAAATGAGTAAGAGAATGTAATTACACTGAGATTCTGTTCTCAATCCAGAAAAAAAGACAGTAAGAAAATGTAATTGAATTAATTGTTGAATTAATTGAATTGAAATGGGTAAAAGTTGCTTCATCAAGGTTTAATTGCAGATAAATTAAGTTTTTTTTGGCGCCATAACCATGGAATTGAGATGTATTTACTAGCTAGGTTTCAGAACACAACGATGCCGATCTAGTTTTAAATATAATAAATGATTAAAATAAGATCAAAATTTATGATACTATCAGAATGTATAAAGAATATACTATTTGTATAAAGAGAAAAGGTAAAGAGAAAAGCTGATATGTTTGTTGTAGCTAAAACTAATATTTAGTGACAAACAAGAAGAGTGTCACAATAGGTCATTTAGTTAGTAGTTAACTTATAATTTTTTTAAAGTTAAATTCATATATTGATATTAAATGAGAATAGGTGACACTTTCTATTTTCTGTAGCTAAAAGTAACTATAGTGACAAATAAAGAGGTATCACTAAAAATTAAGTGTCACAGTAGATATCTTTTTTTATAGTGTATATATAGAGAATATGTTAAACGTGATGAGTTTTTAGTGTGACAGATGAGAGATATGAATTTTAACCATTGAACAAATTATGAAAGATTAAAATTAAAAAAAAGGTCACATGACTTTTTTCAGTAGTCATATGTCACTTAAATTTTTTCCAATCATGATATGATTTAAATTTGTAACATACAGCCCATTAAATAAATAAAAAAATATAAACCAGTTTAAAAAAATAATCAAACTAACAAATAAAAAATGTGTAAGCAAAAAACACAACAATGCAAGAAAGAGAATGAAATGGTGCTGAAATATCGGAACAAAAAAGCATATCTTAATTTTAAATTGGGGAAAATAGACGTAAGAGATTAACTTAAAATGTAGGCTAAATAGTATATGTCCCTTAACTTAATTTCAGTTAACGTTTTAGTCCTTTATTTTTTTTTCTCGATTTGGTCCTTTACTTTAATTATAAGTGACAATTTGATCTTTTATGTTTTAAAATGTCAATAATATTATCTTTTTATTTACAAAAATTCATCAAAATTTTCAACCAAAACCTTTAAAATTAATTATATTCTATAATATAATACAAATTTCATCAAATTCGTAGCTCAAATTTTCAAATAAACTCATATTTTCATTCTTTATTTGATGTTGTTAGAGATGGAAATATAAATTTATTTGAAGATTTGAGTTTCGAATTTGATGAAATTTGTATTATATTGAAGAATATAATTAATTTTATGGGTTTTGGTTGAAAATTTTGATAGATTTTTTGAATTTTTGTAAAAAAAAGGATAACATTGTTGACATTTTAAAACATAAAAGATCAAATTGTCACTTAAAATTAAAATAAATGACCAAATCGGAAAAAAAAAAGATAAATGACTAAAATGTAAGACCCTTAAATTTAAAATTAAAATTATGGATTTAATATTAAGTGTATTTTGGGGAATATTTGTAAAATATTTAATATATGTATATTTTGTGTAAATATATATATATATATATATAAATATTTAATTTGGAGGTTGAATTAAAATTATTGGATGAAGGATCAATTAATTTAATTACGAGTAATTAAATTATCGGGCAGTTAATTAAGAGGTTATCTGTTAATTACGACGAGAGTGGTTAAGTACTTGATGGTCAAGTAATATTATAATATTAATGTGGGGTGAGGTGGCATATATATGCCTATATATATGAGGGAGAGGCAAGGAAAGAAGGCAGAAAACATTTTCCCTCCTTCCTTACTACATGCGACAGTACCCTTCTTCCTCTCCCCATTCTGTTTTCTTGTGTTGGTGGTAAGAAGAGTTGATCAAAAGACAAATTACATGGAAATCCAAGCGCCGAACCAGCAAGTGTCCATAACAAAAGTTGTTCCTCTCATCGTTACCGAGCTAGGGAACTAACTTTTGTAGCGGCGAACGCGAACGGGAATTTCGCCGACTTTTGTCGCGATAAAGTGAACGAGAGCAGAAAACATAACAGAGGTAAGGGGAACCTTCCACTTTCTAGTTTGCATTTTAGGGCAGTAAATGCATGATTGATGTGTGATTATCTTTGAGTTTCTGGTTTTAAAAACGAAACTGTTGTGCGTGTTGTTATAAAATGCGAAAAATGCATTCTGTTGATGTTTTGATGATCTGTGATGTTTGCTGCTTTGGCTAATACAACAATGTTGTTTTGTTTGTGTGAGAAAGCTGAAAAATGCTTTGCATGTTGTTTTGGTTGTGTGGGAATACTGGAAAATACTTTGCATGTTGTTTTGGGAATGATCAAAATGCAAACGTTTGAAAATGTCTGTTCTGTTTTGTGGTTGACCTTCTGTTTTGATGGTTTAAGCAAAACTGTGGGGTTATTCTGGTGTTGGTGATTCTGTTTGCTACTATGTTGATAACAATCTGGTGGTGATGATGATTTTCAAAATATAAAGGATTTTAAGATGGGTGGAGGTGTTCTGGAAAAATCTGTTGTGGTTGTGTTGATGCAAAATGTTTTTGGGTTTTGTGTTTTTCTTTTCAAAAGAATGGTGATCATGTTTTTCTTCTGCTGAGTTATTAAAATTCTGGGTTGATAGTGGTTTTCAAATAAAATGATTTAAAATGGGTGGTGTTGTTCTTGGAAAATCTGTTATTGATGAAAAATGTCCTGAGTCTTGTGGTTCAAAAGAGTGGTGAATCTGTTTTGGTGTTGTGTTGGTTTTTCCAAAGGAAAAAGTTTGAAAATGTGTTGAAGTTTCAAGAAAATTTCAATGAATTCGAAGGTGTATTCGAATATGGCATGAGTGTATTCGAATACAGCCTGCAAAGCTTCTGTTTTCTTCAAATTTTTGAACTTGTATTCGAATACGGGCCTCTGTATTCGAATACAGATTAAGGATTTTTGCTTATGACTTAGCATCTGTATTCGGCTACGACCCTGTCGTATTCGAATACAGGATTGTCATTTTTGACACTGTATTTGCATCTGTATTCGAATACAACACCCTCGTATTCGAATACAGAATGCTGATTTTTCAACTGTTTTGGCTTCTCTATTCGAATACAGAATGCTGATTTTTCAATTGTTTTGGCTTCTCTATTCGAATACAAGGGAGCTGTATTCGAATACAGATTCGCTTTTTTTCCAAAAATTCAAGTTTTAAACATTGTTTTATGAACTTAAAGAGTTGGGAAATATTGGGAAGGCTTGTGATAAATTAAAATGGAGTTTTTGAGATAGTTTGAAGTGGTGATGATGAGGTTCTTGAGATCTTTATTGATGTTGTGAAAAATGCTGATTTTGCACTGTTTTAGCTTATGTATTCGAATACAAGGAAGCTGTATTCGAATACAGAGTGTTGATTTTGCACTGTTTTAGCTTATGTATTCGAATACAAGGAAGCTGTATTCGAATACAGACTGTTCTTTTCAAAAATCTCAGTTTTAAACATGTGTTTATGAACTTTAAGAGTTGGGGAAACATTGGGAGGACTTGTGATGAATTAAAATGGAGTTTTTGAGATAGTGTGAAGTGGTAATGATGAGGTTCTTGAATTTTTTTGTTGATGTGATGATAATGAAATTACTTGGGTTGAGCTGGTTTTGAGGAAGTGATGGAATGGCTGAATTTGGCTGATGTTTGCATACTGTTTTCAGTGAAGAAAAAACATTGCATGTCCATGTATTGCATAGTCAGGTGGTGACCGCAATGGGCCACAGAGTTGATGCGGTGATCGTGATGGACCGTGAAGTTAAGTAGTAACCATGGGTTATAGAATAATTCCGCGTGTATTAGACAGTCTGTTCTATCCGGGGTCAGAGTAGTTCCGCGTGTATTAGACGGTCTATTCTACTCGGGCTACGGAGTGGTTCCGCGTGTATTAGACGGTCCATTCTATCCGTGCGAGGATTTAACTTCTGTATGTTCTGGCCTGTGAGAGGCTAACATACGTGAAACATGTTGGTCTGTGAGCGACTGCACGAGTGCTGGTCTGTGAGCGACTGCACTGGTATTGGTCTGTGAGCGACTGTACCTTGGTATGCGTAAAACGTGCTGGTCTGTGAGCGACTGCACTGGTGCTGATCTGTGAGAGATTGCACCATGGTCATGTTGGCCACTAAAGTCTAACTTATATAAATCGTGTTGGTCCGTGAGAGACTGCACGTGTGCTGGTCTGTGAGCGACTGCACCTTGGTAATTCCAAGAAGTTGTGTACATTGGCATATACATATTGCATGGGGTGGGTGACTGTGAGTCACATTTAAATCTGAGATGATGAGTGGGAATCTATGTGTGTAAGTACCTTATGAGATCTGAATTTCTAATGAATTGTTGTGATTGTTGAATTGATATTTGTACTTACAACATGATTTTATATTAATTTGGTTGTTGTTTTGCAAAGGTATAAATGTCATATAATTTCAAAATGAGCATCCTTATTTATCATCATTGTTATATAACATGCCATGAATATGCTTGTTATTATTGACATAAATGTTATGTGGTATTTGTTAATTTCGGTCGGTGACCCTTTACTATTATTGTGGAAAATTGGGCTTTGCCCTCAGATGATACCCAAACTCGTCCCACCGACGGTTACACTAACGACGGAGATGTCGTTAGTTTTCCTTGAACTTCACATAAGGAGTATTCGTGGACAACGCAGAGGGACTGACAGTTGGGGTGAAGACGAGGCTTGTAGAGGAGGTGGTGGAAATCACTTGCTACTATAGCTTTAGTGCATGATCAGTTTAGACTTGTTGTATAGGGTCTTGAGCTCAATGGATGTAAATATTTATTTTGGGATAATTGTATATTTTTCCGCACTCTGATAAATATTTTGGTGGGTCTAGGATACAATTTTTGATGTATCTTTATTTTAGTATATTTTGAAAATCAATTTCCCAAAACTAATTTACTCGGTTAAAGTTATGATGTAATTATTTAATTACGTTCGTCATTTGAATCACGACGTATTAATTTATGAAATAATTTAATTTTCTTTTCTTTTAATTCTTTTGAATTAATTTGAAAATCCTTTTACTTATTGATTTTGGTTGAAAAAAAAATTACACTCGCGCTATTTAAAATCTCGGGGTGTTACAGTTTGGTATCAGAGCATTTGGTTAAAGTTTGAGTTAAAGTTCTGTTAGATTATTGTTTTTGAGTCATTGTCTGATCATGCATAGGAGCAAGTAGTTAGAGTGTCAAGTCTTGTATAAGTTGTGGTGTGCTGAAGTGATGATGGTTTTGTAGGAAACAATGCCTCCAAGGAGAGACGACACTGCAAGAGCTAACGTCAGCCGGAAGGATAGAATGGCTGAATTAATGAATAACATGGTTGCGTCTTTTGCTGCATAGACGGCTGCGAAGACTCAACGTGATCTAGAGAAAAGAGAAAGAGCGATTCGTGCTGCTGAATCAAGAGGACTAGAGGATTTTCGTCGTTATAATCCTTTAAAGTTCAAAGGTGATGAGGGTCTAGAAAGAGCGGACCAATGGATTCAGGAGATGGAGAAAATCTTTGAAATGATTAATTGTCAGGCAGCGGTAAGGGTCAACTATGCTACATGTCTGCTGCTAGGAGATGCAGAGTATTGGTGGAGGAGTACAAGGCTACAAATGGGATCAGCTCATGAGGAGGTGAATTGGGAGTCGTTCAAAAAGAAGTTTTTGGACAAATACTTTCCGATGAGCACTAGAACTAAGTTGAGTGATGATTTTCTGAAATTACACCCAGGAAACATGACGGTGGGTGAATATGCAGCTAAGTTTGAATCTTTGTTGAGGCATTTCAGATTTTTCCGTGAAGAGGTGGATGAACAGTTTATGTGTCATCGTTTCCAAGGTGGGCTGAAGTATAAAATTTAAGACTCGGTCTTACCATTGGGAATTCAACGTTTCCAAGTCTTAGTGGAGAAATGCAGAGAGGTTGAGGATATGAAGAACAGGAGGGCCAACCGAGGAGGTAACTTTAATTCAGGAGGGCCCAGCCAGATGAATTATCAAAATCATAAGGGAAAACAAGTTGCTAAGCCATAAAACCGGCCACAGAACAACAATAGAGGCCAGAATCGGCCAGGAAATCAAAATTTTGGAAGGCAATTTGGACAAGGGGTTCAATGTTTCCGATGTGGAAATGAGGGACATTATGCTACTGCTTGTACCACTATGAGTCCTTCCTACTACAATTCCCAGAAGCCAGGACATTTTGCTAGGGATTGCAAGGCTCCGAAGGTAGAACCAACTGTGAACACGACTAGGGCTACTCGTCCTACTGCTAGGGGCCGCGTCTATCACATGGGTGCGGAAGCCGGGAATCAAGCTCCTAATTTAATCCAACGAGATTGCGAGATTGCAGGTAACATACTAACTGCACTTTTTGATTCAGGGGCAACCCATTCTTTCATTGCTATGGACTGTGTGAATCGTTTGAAGTTATTTGTGTTTGCTTTGCCTTTTGATTTGGTTGTTTCCACACCTGCTAAGACTTTGACCGTAAATTCTGCATGTTTACACTGTCCTGTAACGATTCAGAATAGAGATTTCTTGGTTAATTTAATATGTCTACCCCTACAATCACTCGAGATCATTCTCGGCATGGATTGGATGTCGTATAATTACGTAGTCTTGGATTGTGCTCGCAAATTAGTTATTTTCCCCGAACCTGGAGTCGTTCGGTATTTGGCTGCTAACAAGCTCGGAGTGTCACTGAGAGAAGGAACTCAGGAATTTTTATCATTGGCTAACGTGGAGACTAAGATGGATGTGAGCATAGAAGATGTGGTGTTAGTCAAAGAGTATCTGGACGTATTTCCAACAAAAATTCCAGGATTACCCTCGGTAAGAGAGGTGGAGTTCTTCATTGATCTGAACCCAGGAACTGGACCTATTTCAATTGCGCCGTATCGGATGTCGCCATTAGAATTAAGCGAGCTTAAGGGTCAAATTGAAGGTTTGTTGGAGAAAGGATTTATCAGACCAAGTGTGTCGCCATGGGGAGCTCCAGTGTTATTGGTTAAGAAGAAGGATGGCAGTTCGCGCTTATGTGTGGATTATAGGCAACTTAATAAGGTAACATTTAAAAATCACTATCCTTTACCACGCATCGATGATTTGATGGACCAATTGAGAAGAGCTGCGGTGTTTTCAAAAATCGACTTGAAGTCGGGATACCATCAGATTCGGGTAAGAGAAAGAGATATTCAAAAGACTGCTTTCAGGACCCGTTACGAACATTATGAATATCTCGTCATGCCATTTGGAGTTATGAATGCACCAGCGATTTTTATGGATTATATGAATAGAATCTTTAGCCCATTCCTGGATAAATTTGTTGTGGTGTTCATCGATGACATACTGATTTATTCAAAGGATGAAGCAGAACATGGAGAGCACCTACGCCAAGTTCTTGAATTTTTACGAGAAAAACAATTGTACGCCAATCTGTCGAAGTGCGAATTTTGGCTAGAGAAAGTGAATTTCTTGGGACATGTGATAACAAAAGAAGCAATCGTTGTGGATCCAGCAAAGATTGAGACAATTCTTGCCTGGAAACAGCCTCAGACTATCACAAACATACGTAGTTTTGTCGGACTGGCAGGATACTACAGGAGATTTATTGAAGGATTTTCTAAGATTGTAGCTCCTTTGACACAACTAACCAGAAAGAATCAACCGTTTGCATGGACGGTGAAGTGTGAGGAAAGTTTTCAGTTGCATAAGGAAAAGTTGACAACCTCACCAGTTTTGGTCTTGCCACAGCCAGAGGAACCATATGAAGTTTATTGTGATGCATCTCACCAAGGTTTGGGATGTGTTTTGATGCAACACAAGAAAGTTGTAGCCTACGCCTCAAGGCAGTTGAAAATTCACGAACGAAACTATCCTACTCATGATTTAGAGCTTGATGCTGTGGTGTTTGCATTAAAGGTCTGGAGGCAATAATTATATGGATGCACGTTCATGGTATTCAGTGACCATAAAAGTTTGAAGTATCTGTTCGATCAGAAAGAATTGAACATGCGTCAGAGGAGATGGATGGAGACTCTCAAGGATTTTGATTTTTCATTGCAGTACCACCCTGGAAAAGCCAATGTGGTGGCTGATGCATTGAGTCAGAAAAGTGTGTCAGTATCTTCAATGATAATGGCCAGACAACAAGAGTTGTGGGAAGCATTTAGAAATCTACACTTGGACGTAGAGTTTGCACCAGGAATTTTAAAGTGTGGAATGATAAAGATTACGAGTGGACTACTTGAGGAGATTGCAAAATGACGCATTAATCCAAGAAAAGAGGAACCTGATAGTGCAAGGAAAGACAGCTGAATTCAGGATCGAACCAGATAACATTTTGAGATGTAATGGAAGAATTTGTGTGCCGGAAGTTGCAGATATGAGAAGAACAATTTTGGAAGAGGCTCATAAGAGCAAATTGAGTATTCATCCTGGAGCGACCAAGATGTACCAGGCTTAAGACAGAATTACTGGTGGCCAGGAATGAAGAGGGACGTAGCGGAGTATGTATCGGCTTGTTTAACTTGTCAGAAAGAGAAAGTGGAACATCAGCGATCTGCTGAAATGTTGCAACCTTTGGATATACTGGAATGGAAGTGGGATAGCATTTCCATGGATTTTATAACCGAATTGCCCAAGACAAGGAAAAAGAATGATTCGATATGGGTAATAGTGGATCGATTGACAAAATCCGCACATTTCTTGCCGGTAAAGACCACTTATAAAGTAGATAAGCTGAAGGAGATCTACATTGCCGAGATTGTGAGATTACACGGAGTTCCATCGAGTATTGTATCGAACCGTGATCCAAAGTTCACATCTCACTTTTAGGGAGCGTTGCATGAAGCGTTGGGCACGAAACTGAAATTGAGTTCAGCTTACCATCCGCAAACAGACGGACAGACTGAGAGAAAAAATCAGTCCTTGGAAGATCTATTGAGAGCATGTGTGTTGGATGATAGAGGAAACTGGGATGAGGTGTTGCCATTGATTGAGTTTACGTACAACAATAGTTTTCACGCAAGTATTGGAATGGAACCTTATGAGGCTTTGTATGGACGCAAGTGTCATACGCCTTTATGCTGGTATAAGGACGGAGAAAGTATGATTGTTGGACCTGAGATGGTGCAACAGACTACAGAGAAGGTCAAGAGGATACAAGAGAACATGAAGATTTCACAGGATCGTCCGAAGAGTTATTCGGACAAGCGTCACAGACCTTTAGAATTTGAACAGGGTGATCATGTATTTCTAAGGATCACGCTTACAACTGGAGTTGGCAGAGCTATCAAATCAAGAAAGTTGACTCCAAAATTTTTTGGACCATACCAGATTACTGCACGAATTGGACCAGTGGCTTATCGAATTGCTTTACCTCCAATACTGTCCAATATTCATGACGTATTTCACGTGTCGCAATTAAGGAAATATATTTCGGATCCGTCACACGTGATCGAACCAGACACAATTCAACTGAAGGATAACATGTCATTTGAAGTATTCCCTATAAGAATTGAAGACAGGAAGATTAAACAGTTGAGGAACAAGGAAGTCCCACTAGTCAAAATGATTTGGAATCCGACTACTGGAGATGCGACTTGGGAACTGGAGAGTAAGATGAGGGAACAACATCCTCAGTTGTTTATTGACATGTAGTTTCGAGGACGAAACTAATTTAAGGGGGGTAGTAATGTAAGACCCTTAAATTTAAAATTAAAATTATGGATTTAATATTAAGTGTATTTTGGGGAATATTTGTAAAATATTTAATATATGTATATTTTGTGTAAATATATATATATATATATATATATATTTAATTTGGAGGTTGAATTAAAATTATTGGATGAAGGATAAATTAATTTAATTACGAGTAATTAAATTATCAGGCAGTTAATTAAGAGGTTATCTGTTAATTACGACGAGAGTGGTTAAGTACTTGATGGTCAAGTAATATTATAATATTAATGTGGGGTGAGGTGGCACATATATGCCTATATATATGAGTGAGAGGCAAGGAAAGAAGACAGAAAACATTTTCCCTCCTTCCTTACTGCATGCGACAGTACCCTTTTTCCTCTCCCCATTATGTTTTCTTGTGTTGGTGGTAAGAAGAGTTGCTCAAAAGTCAAATTACTTGGAAATCCAAGCGCCGAAACCAGCAAGTGTCCAGAACAAAAGTTGTTCCTCTCATCGTTACGGAGCTAGGGAACTAACTTTTGTAGCGGCGAACGTGAACGGGAATTTCGCCGACTTTTGTTGCGATAAAGTGAACGAGAGCAGAAAACGTAACAGAGGTAAGGGGCACCTTCCACTTTCTAATTTGCATTTTAGGGCTGTAAATGCATGATTGATGTGTGATTATCTTTGAGTTTCTGGTTTGAAAAACGAAACTGTTGTGCATGTTGTTATAAAATGCGAAAAATGCATTATGTTGATGTTTTGATGATCTGTGATGTTTGTTGTTTTGGCTGATACAGCAATGCTGTTTTGTTTGTGTGAGAAAGCTGAAAAATGCTTTGCATGTTGTTTTGGTTGTGTGGGAATACTGGAAAATACTTTGCATGTTGTTTTGGGAATGCAAACGTTTGAAAATGTCTGTTCTGTTTTGTGGTTGACCTTCTGTTTTGATGGTTTAAGCAAAACTGTGGGGTTATTCTGGTGTTGGTGATTCTGTTTGCTGCTATGTTGATAACAATCTGGTGTTGATGATGATTTTCAAAATATAAAGGATTTTAAGATGGGTGGAGGTGTTCTGGAAAAATCTGTTGTGGTTGTGTTGATGCAAAATGTTTCTGGGTTTTGTGTTTTTCTTTTCAAAAGAATGGTGATCATGTTTTTCTTCTGCTGAGGTGGGTCCAGGATACAATTTTTGATGTATCTTTATTTTAGTATATTTTGAAAATCAATTTCTCAAAACTAATTTACTCGGTTAAAGTTATGATGTAATTATTTAATTACGTTCGTCATTTGAATCACGACGTATTAATTTATGAAATAATTTAATTTTATTTTCTTTTCATTCTTTTGAATTAATTTGAAAATCCTTTTACTTATTGATTTTGGTTGAAAAAAAAATACACTCGCGCTGTTTAAAAACTCGAGGTGTTACATAAAACGTTAACTGAAATTAAGTTAAGGGATTACAGGTGCTATTTAGCCTAAAATATAACACTCTATTATTATTATTATTATTATTATTATTATTATTATTATTATTATTATTATTATTATTATTATTATTATTATTATTATTATTATTATTATTATATGTTTGTGTATTGAATTTGAGTGTTGTCCCTTAAATATGTGTTGATGTGGGTTGCATGTAACTTTTCCTTCGTTTAAATGATGTTTAAAGTGGATTTTGAGAGTTAGAATGACAAGGGATTATGCTGAAATTTGTAAAGCTAAATTATATATCTTGTCAAATTCGGCAATCGTCAAATGATCTATCTCATGTGTTTAATCACTAGTGATGTGGAAATAACTCGTATTTCCAAGCTACACAATTCAATTGTTGAGGTTGATGAGTTTTGCATCATATAATTTTGTTTTGAGCATCAACCATGTATTTGATGTTATCTGAATATGTATTTTTTGTTTCAACTTTATTCCCACATCCATTAATAAATGTATTTTTTTTTCTAATTGCAGTAAGATTTCAAATAATTACAAGGGTATCATTGATTCACCATGTCCTACTTGAATACAACAATTTTGTTTCTCACTTCATCTACTATTTTTATCAACTATCAATAATTAATGTTCAGAGTTTGAAATTTAATATGTTTGAATCTCATTTTACTATATAGTTCATTTGTATGACAAGTATTATGTTTGGATTCATAATGTTTTAGTATTTTCATTTGGACAATTTTATCTTCAACAAGGCTGTGATTTCTTTTTGTTTTTTTGTTTTTATTTCTCTTGTTTGAATAATTTCATTATCGACTATGTATTCATTTTCAATTTTACAATTACACATTAATTTTCTGACTTACTATGTGCAATTACACATTATATACAATTTTAGTATGCAAAATTGCATATATACAAAAAAGTAAATAAGTAATATGCATTATTAGTGTAGATATATGTTACATTGTTAGTCAATTAATAAAAACTAAAATTTAAAGTACTAGTATTATATTATTTTTCGATATATAATTTCTAATTTTCGTTAGTGTCTCTTTCAGATCTACCGGTTATTATCGGATACTAATTGATGTCTTCAATCATATTTGTTTTCCATGGTCAATTACTTCCTACCACAAAAGTGTTCAAAAAATGATACTATATTAACAAAATATATGTCATTAAATCTACATGGATTGAATGATGTAATCAATTTGCCTCCTTTAACATCTTTTATTTCCGTAAATCTATATAATATTTCTTCTTAATTTATTTTTTAATTTAATATATACTAATTTTAATAAAATATAACGAAAAATTGCGGTCAAGAAAGTTGATATATTTAGTCTTAATTTTTATCAAATACATCAAATATTCAATTATTATTTTTGTTATTCGCGCTGTAAATCTATTATAAGAAGAGTGCTATATATTGAACCTATTACAGCGCTCAAAAAAGCGCTATAAATTTATTATAAGAAGCGCGCTATATATGAGACCTATTACAACGTAAGCGCTGTAAATTTATTATAAGAAGCGCGCTATATATAGGACCTATTACAACGTTTTTTTGTATTTTCAATAGCACTGTTATATCAGCACTAGATACTAGAGCGCTTAAAAGCGCTGAAAAAAATTTAAAAAAAACGCCGTAAAAAGCAATTTTTGGCGTAGTGTAGATTTCATAGAGAGTATAATTGTCAATGTCATTATCATCTAGAATAGGCATCCTATTTATTATTAAATGTTAATTAAATTGTCAAATCTTTAAAATAAACTTGGAATTTGTAATTAATGACCAATTATATATATTGAAGTTTAAAATATAGTTTTTAATATTTAAAATTTTTTATTTAATTGTATATGGAATAAAATCGATATGAAATAAAATATAATTCTTATTAATAATAATAATAATAATAATAATAATATGATTCAATTTATATAAAAGTTAATGTGTAAAGTGTTTTTACATTTATAGTCAATTCCAATTATTCTTACTTTAATTACATCAAAAGTCATGAAAATAGATGTTTGAGTGTTCATGACAATTAAACTTATAATAATATATATTTTTTTACTAAATAATTATTATATATTCATTGCTATATATTTTCTTTTTACCCTACTCAATGCTATCTACATCTACGGCATAAACAAATGTTTTGTATTAAAACAAATAGGACAGATGACATTACAATTTGTAATGTATCATAATGTGATATATTTATTTGAACAAAATTCGATGAGACTTTTGGATGGAAGAATATAAGTAGATTCATGAAAACTCTCATGATGTTTTACAAAAGAAAAGCATTGGATACATCATTTATTAGCAGGTCCATTTATTACATTAATTGCAATTATTGAATTTCTATAATAAGAATATGTTTTTAATTTATTAGTTACCCCATTTCTATCCATTTGTTCCATTAATTTTGCATTAGCATTTTTTCAAAATTAGCACTTTTTCAAAGGAATATATACATTCTAATTATTTTTATTAAATATGAAGGATATACTTTAATTTTCACCAAAACAAAGTGCATTCTAATTTAGCAACTTTATTTTTTCTATAACCAAAATGAATTAAGAGAGAACAAGAGGTACCAAACCATTTACAATAACATCAAAATTACATAATAGAAAGGCATCCATGAGATTGACAAAATAATCGAGAATTGTAAAAATGGTCCATTTTCTTCTTAATTTCAACATAAATCGACCTCAAAATGTGATTTTAATTTGTGATATCTATCGAAATCAGCTACATAATAAATAAATAAAAACATTAATTTCATTCGCAATAAAAAATAACAAAAAATATAATACCTACGAGTACACTATGAGTATTTGTACCCGATAAGTATCAATGTCTCATAGGTTAGAGGTGTTTTCTTTCCATTTTTTTGTTTATGCATTTTTTTAATATCTTTTTGGAAATTTTTACTGCTTTTCTTCTTTTATCTTATTTTTATTTTTTCGTTTATGTATTACTTAATTTCTTCTATAGTCACATTCATTATGTATTAATTTGATTAAAAAAATTTATTTGAACATTTACTATTGCAAAATTGTAACCATTTTATTATTTTTTTCATTAGTCATTTTAACCATTTATATTTATCAACATCATGAACAAACAATATATAAATACAGGAAAAGATAATTTTTAGGAATTTATATATGTCTCTCACTTTTAACTATTGCAAATGCAAATGTAAATATTGCAATTAATATTATTTTTTAACTATATCAATTATCCCAAGTCCCTTAACATAGGAGAAGCATATGATCCAAACAAAACTAAATGGAAAGAAGTTGTGTGAAAAAAATCCAATTTAGAATTAAATGAAAAGATTTGTTGTATAACGGTGGTAACAGGATGCATAATTGATGTGTGGCGGGAAATTGATCAAATAATAAAAATTTACATCTACGATATAAACAATTATTATGCATTAAGACAATAGTACACATGACAAATTTTAGGAAAATAAAATATTTAATGTTTCTATAATAATGAACATTCACTTAATATTAAAAAAAAGTTTATTTTTTAAATTAAATAGGTCTACTTAAAGAAATAAATTATATCATCAAAAACTAAAATATTGCAAAGACATCAAACAAATCACAAAAAAGCATCAGCATATTATTCTGCCATTTTTATTATCCTATATCCGTCTTAAAAAATAAATTTCACAATTGAAATATACCCGCACAATAAGTTTTTTGAAAAAAAAACTACTTATTTTTTTACCCATAAAAAATGTATTTAATAAATTGACAAAAAGGTAATAAATTATGTTCTACAAATATCTCCCTTCAATTAAATATAATTTGACCCATTAAAATATTTTCTTCAAAATACAATTGCTTCAAAAAAGTTGATATAGAAATTCTGCAATTCATATTGTGATCCTTATCTCCATCTCACTTTTTTTGTTGCAATCTTACTTTGTATGCAAATTTTATTGCCTTTATTCTATTGAACTTTTTTTTTTTGCAATTAATGATATGTGTGTGTTGTTCTAGGACCAATTATTATTTGTTTTTGACTGCATTTTAAGGATTTGTTTTGCTTTTTCAATTATGTTAGATTTTTTCAAAAATAGTAGCACAAGAGTGACCTATAGAAGTAGAATTTGAAGTTGAAATATCATAAAGATTAATTATATGGTTATCTTGTGACTATATATTTATTTAATATTGTTCTTATATAGTACTTCTATTTCTTTTTCTTGAAAGACAAAGCTGAATATATGGACAAGAAATAAGTACTTATGATTTATATTTATAAATTCATAAATGCATTATTTCAATGTTATTTGCTTAAAACATAATGAACGTTTATGATGTTGTTTATAGTTTTTAGCTCATGGATTACATCTAGTTTTGTTTGCATTGAGATGTTAAAAATCCATTTAAATCTCATAAAAGAATATGCATTTAAATGAGCAGCGTTGATAATATTTTATTATGTCTCATAATTCACTTTGCAATTGAATAGAATTTTGGATAAAAAATTATGATTTTTTTTTAACTTGTTTTCCTCATATTTTTATCATCTTCTACTTAATTGACACTGTCTTACACATTATTACTTTAGATAATTATAATTTGTTCTATTTTCTTTTACAAAATTATAGTTTTGTTCTTCTATTAATATGGCAAATATCTTGTTTAATAGGTTCGGTGTTGATTATTTGGTTAAAATAATATACATACATATATATGTGTGTGTGTGTTAACTTAGGTTGAGGTGATGGTGCTACAGCCCAAGATAGGGAACCCGCATTCTATGGATCCAATACATACCATTGGAGTTGCATATTATTATCTATGAATTTTGTTTTATTTAATTTTTAAACTTTATATCCTTATAACAATATATGAGTTGGGACTTAAAAAAGATGTTTATTTCTTTCTAAATTTGATTGATGACATGCATATTGTATATAGACTTCTCAAAAAATGTTCAATGTGGACTCTTGTTATTTTTAGTAAAAAATAAATTTTATAATAATAAAACATGAAGAATGAATATAATATTTACAAAAATGCATTCTGCAGTCTTTTAAGTTACATGAAAATAACAAGGTTGTTGTTTATATTTTTTCATAACAAGATAGTCCTTTATTTATCTTTTGGTGTCAAGTTTGTGCTTTTATATTTGAAAATGTTTTCACTGTTAATCCTAATATAAAATCAGCAAAATTAAAATCCAAAATTTTTTCAATTTTTTTAATAAACTCGTGTAATTTTTAAAGGTTTTGACTGCAATAATCATAAGCACATAAATCATCATAATCTTTTCGGTAAAAATGTGGAAAAGGTATAATACATTAATTATAATTTATGGTATGAGTATACACATAAAAAAATATTTATTGTGGTTAATCTACATTATTATCAAATGAATGAGTTCTCTATTCAAGAGTAAATGTGACATGATTTCCGCTTCCTAATCATTAATTGTCTCTCAAGTAAAAATTCACACTATTAACCATGAGAAGATCAAACGATTATACTAAGTCTATTAGTCAAATATAATCAAATGGATCTTTTGAAAATCATCAAACTGTTATAATAAAATCAACCACTAGGATAAGACACAAAAAATCAACCACGATCAATGTTAGAGAATATTCTAGATATATTTTAAAATTCAAACTCAACATCAAACTTATTTGCATCATATGGAAAAAGAAATTTTATATTGTGCCTTAAAGCAATTAGTTGTACATAGATCATTTCCATGTATCAATTTTATATTATACATTAAACCAATTAATTACTACACTGAATTACTTATATTGATTTTAATTTTCCAAATTTGAATAGAGAATTTAAATTGACCGAGCATATTCTTTCATTTTCATTTAAAGATGATAATTAGTTACAAAAAAATGATCTTTGCAAGATTCGAAATTGTATCATTGATACAAAAATGATCATATTTGAAATATGTCTATTTACTTTTGAAAAAAAAAATCAAAACATTTATTTAGAAAAACAATATTCAAATAAGAACTAATATGACCCTTTAAAAGAAATGAGGTACACATATTTTATAAATCTTCAAAATGGCTTCAAGTTTTTTTCTCACCAACTAGATAATTTTATTGCCAAATCATTATATATTGTTTATGAGAACTCGAGAATGAATCACAATTGAAATATTTTTTAGTTAAACTTTACTTATCTCTCAGTCAATTTCTAAATTGACAAGATCTATTTCATTTGAGAAACCAAGTGTTAAGAAAAAGATTTTACACAAAATGTCTATTTCTGTTTTCATGTCCTAAAAAATTCCTAAACTTTGTCACCCAAAAATATAAACTCAAAATAATAACTACGTACATCAATGTGGTGAGCTAATATTTTAGTCCAACTACAATAATTAAGATTAACAAAAACATTTATGCTATAGGCTATAAAATATTGTAGTCCAACTACAACGATAATATACATTAACAATAATGTTTTTGCACTTCATTTTTTAGATTGTATTATGGGAATGATTCATTAAAGTCATTAGAGTCTACAATTCATATATGAGACAAATATTTGTTACTAATCAATTAATTAAACTTCGTATTTTTTCTATCTTCTAAATAAAAAATAAAAATAATTATCATATATTAAATTGTTTTTTTTATTTTATATAAAAGTCACGATTGGAAGAATTTGTTACAGTTAATGATTTTTTTATAATCGTCGAAATAAAAATAAATAAAAAATTATAATACCATAACTATAATTTTTTCACACTTTCATTTTTTACGTTTTTTTTAAATGAACCAATAAAGAAGCTATTTTAGCATTCAGTTCATATACAAGGAAAAATTTATCACTGATTAATTAGTTAATTTTATTGTTTTTTGCACGTCATATATAAAAATAAGAATAATTATAATATACTGATTTGAGCATATTATAAACACCATACAAGGATAAATATTGATCACTAAAAAATTAGTTAAAATCAGAGCATTTTGTTTTTTAATATTGTTAACATAAGAATGGAAACAATTATAATAAACTATTTTTTTTATTTCTTTTCACAATTTAATTTTTTTCACATTGTTTTTCTGAAAATTAGTAAACAAAGAAGTCTTTTAAGCATACAATTCATACACATGACAAAATATTTCTCACTAATAAATTAATCAAATTTAATAGTTTTGTATATCTTCTAAAAAATGAAAGTAATTATAATATATTAATTTGAGTTAATTGTAAAAACATACACGACATTGTCACTAAAGAATTTATTAAATTAGCATTTTTTTTAACATCAACGGCACAAATATGAGAGCAATAATTATAAAATAACTAGAATATTTTTACACTTTAATTTTTCATTTTGTATTTATGAAAATGAGTCACTATAGTAGTTGAAGTGTACGGTTCATACACAAGACATATATTTGTTGCTAATCAATCAATTAATTTTTTTAATATCGTCTAAATAAAAACAAAAATAATTATAATATACTAATTTGAGTTTATTTAAAAATAATACACGGGATAAATAATTAAAATTAGTATTATGTTTTACCATAGTTAAAATTAATATTATGTTTTTCATGATTTATTTTTTAAAAAAAAAGTCATTGAAGAAACCTTTGAAATGTACAACATATACACCAGATAAATGTTTGTTTGTCATTAATCAATTTGTTCAATTTAATGTGTTTTCTTGCATCTTCTAGATAAAAATGAGAATAATAATTATATAGTGATTTGAGTTTATTATAAACACCATAAAAAGGTATAAATATTTGTTACTAAAGAATTAGTTAAATTTGTGTTTTTTTTTTTTTTTAAGATTGTCGA
>JBBPBO010001984.1:47769757-47883126 GCA_037974295.1 Cicer cuneatum | reverse complement strand
ATATAAATAAAACTATACTTTTTAGAAAACCATATTTTTTTGTTACATTATAAAAATATAATATTATAACATTTAATCATAGAAAATTTGTTTAAAAAATATATAAATGTAATTCCATATTAAACATTCAGTAATATCTTTTAAGAAATTGAACTTTATTGATTTTAAAATCTCTTTTTATAGTATTGACTTTAAAATCTTATAAGCAACCTTTAGTCAAAAGATAAAACATATATGAAGAAAGATTATTAATGATTTATGGTCAAATGTTTAATATTAGTGTCCATTAATTTTAAAAAAATTCAAAGATTAAATGTTTGATATTAATTTTAAAACATTCAAAGATAAAATTATTATTAATTTTAAAACATTTTATTTTTTCCACTTTTTCAAATAAGTAAAAAAAAATAAAGTATAATATTTTCTTCTATCTCTATTTCTATTGATCCAAGAAACATACAATTTCTAACTTCTCTTTTTTTATTTATTTCTTTTCTATTTATTTGAATTTGAACATCCAAACACAATGTTGTGTTGGTGGCGTTATTGCTAGTTACATTAATCCTCAGGTTTTGACTCTTACTGAGTAACTTACTATACCTAAATAAGCAAATTTATGTCTTCCATTAGATTTACTCTTTTTTATTTTTTTATTGTTGTCCATTTAATTTATTGTCCGTGATTTGGCTATAATGAGAGGGACAATAGCAAACAAGAAAAAACCAAAAAGTGATCAATAAAAAAATAATATAAAACATAGAGAAAAAACAGATTAGGAATCATCATAAGCAAAAGTGGGAAATGAGACTTAAACAAAAAAGATAGATATCCAATTTAGTATTGAGAGAAAGAGTCATAAATTGTGTAAGCTAGATATATAGTGAGTGGATTCAATCTAACTCCAAAACAAACCACTTATATTTATAGGGCATAGCTGAGTAATGAGCAGTACCAACTACCACTAACAACTTTGAGCTTTTTGTTCTAACTTCAATAAGCAAAAGTGTTGGTACTTTTCAAGTGTGAGCACAAAAGAGAATTTTAACAAGGTTGAGTTGTGGAAGGAATAGATTATTAAAAATGGGGAATGTGGGGATATTTTGGGTTTGTTTTGTGCTTTTGATGGCAATTCAAGCAATGGGAGTTCCTAAAACTGCACCAATAGATCAAATTTCCGGTACTTCTCATTCATCACTGCCATTGTTACTTTACTTTATTTATTTTTTATTTCTTTTATTTTTAGTTTTCTTATTTTTTTAAAATAAAAATGAAAATGGAAATAGAAATGGAAATGGGGCATATGCCTCACGGGGTGTTGTTGGGTGAAAAAACTATAAATACATAATACCACAGTTATTCATAAATAGCTGATAGCCAATAGTTGAACGAATCCTCCATGGTGTATAATTTAAAATATTGGTGATATTATTGATGTCTTAAGAAATTAATTATTGTGCAAATATTTTTGAAGAGTTTATATAAAAAAATATATCTATTATTTTTGCCTTGTATTTTGAGTCAAAATAAAATGTATATTATTATGATTTTTTTATTAACTAGTTATTCTTGAGTGCAATTAGGAATACTGTGGATGTAAATCGATGTCAAGCTATGGCATTGAGAGTTTTAATATCATTTGTCATTTTTAAGAAATGACTTAATTAGTTATTAGTGACTTTTTTATTATTATTGATGTAAAATATAATAATATTTTTAAATTTATACATACAATAATTTTTGAAGTGATTGTAAGAAAAAAATTAAAATTATATAAAAAATTGTAAATAATATTTAACAATTTTTGTTTTGTTAAAGTCACATAAAATGAGACGGAGAGGGTAGATTGCTTTTTAATTATTTTGTAATTGTTTATTGGTTCGTCTGTAATTTTTTTAGTAAAGAGGATAAATAATAGGAGCCCGTGAGTGGCACACACAATTCCAATAAATAATTATATATCTCCTATTTTATTTTTTATTTTTGTTAAAATATACCTCTTGTTTTGTTTTGTTTTGTTTTAATCGATAATAAATATTTTTCAATCAATCACATGTTGCTTCTCGCAAATATATGCACATGGTGACGTATGATTGAATATCTACGGAAAATTATATGATAGTTATTTTATACTATCAGTATGGAAAATATTAAATATTATGATAAAAGATAACAACTAAAGATAAAAAAGTATAATTAATTGGTTATTAATAACAACTAAATATTATGATAGTTATTAATAATTGGTTTGTTTATTTCAATTCATTGCTTAACGTATGATTAGTTGTAACTCGTAACTTCACAAATTAATTAATTAGCCTTGTTGGTTCAAACATGTAGTAATTCGATGTTATGAAGCATCACGTGTTTTCTTAATAAAAAAGTGTGGTCCACACAAGAAATTGATAAGTATGACATTTGAGCAAGTTTTGTATACTTTACTCGTGATATTACGATGATACATAACTATGCATTTGATCATACATAACAGAGTACTCTATTTTATCCGTTAATGAATCAATGATCATCATAATTTCGTAACCACAAGATAAATTTTAAGGTGTCTTTCATATAAGTGCCAAAGATTTTATTGTCCGTCTCGTACTTCTCAATATGAGAGCTATTTTTGAGACCCAATCATAGGAGACTTGATGTTTAGTTTTTTCAAAATAAAAATTGATGATGGAAAATTTATTATTTATTAAAGGAACATTAATTAATGACCATACATCTTTATACCAAATAAGATTCATACAAATTTACACCTCCCTTCATGAAAAGACATGTAACAAAAACCAAGCTAAAATAAACAACTTGTTGTATAAGTGAAATTCAACAATATTTAGAAGATTATTATTCATATAGCCAAACCAGTACTTCCTTCAGAAAAGGCTATAATTATAAGTTGGCCTTGCTCTCCATACATTACCACATTTTGTAATTGTCATATCTATATTATTGTATATATGCAGATCATAAGAAAATTTTCAAGGAAAAGCAATCCCGGTTGTGCCCGATTGATACCATATTCAAGCTTCCAATTACATCAAATTCATGGCCAAAAGGTAGATATCCATTATATCATTGCAATTTTCTGTCCTCTTGTGATACATTCTAGTGAATGCAGACCTATTTGTTACAGTTTTTTTTAAAACAATATATTCTAGTGAATGCTGGCTGATTATATCGACATTGAAATGCAAAATGCAGGTAACGGTTTCGCAAGCGGAGTCCTTGACCTTGGTGGTCTACAAGTGTCTCAAGCATCAACATTGAGCAAAGTTTGGGGCGCATACAAAGGCGGACCGGATGATCAAGGCGCCTCAGTCTACGAACCAACAGGAATACCACAAGGATTCTCTATGTTAGGTAGCTACATCCAACCAAACAACAAGCCACTTTTCGGATACGTTCTTGTTGCAAAAGATGTTTCTTCAAGCACAAGCAATGGAACATTAAAATCACCAATTGATTACACACTTGTATTCAACACTACATCTATTTCAATTTCACAAAATTCCTCTTTGTTTGTTTGGCTACCAGTAGCACCTGATGGTTACAAAGCTTTAGGCCATGTTGTCACCACAACTGTAGATAAACCTTCACTTGACAAAATCAAGTGTGTAAGATCGGACCTCACTGATCAATGTGAAACTTCTTCATGGATTTGGGGATCCAATGACTTAAATTTTTATGATGTTAGACCATCGAATATAAGTGTTCAAGCCCGGTGTTCGCGTTGGAACCTTTGTCGCACAAATCGGTTTGGCTAGTAACCCTCCATCAATTTCCTGTTTGAAGAATCTTAATTCTATTACCCAGATAATGCCTAATCTAAAACAAATTGAGGCAGTACTTAAAGTTTATTCTCCATTTCTATCCTTACATCCAAATGAAGAATACTTACCTTGTTCAGTTGATTGGTTGTTCTCCAATGGAGCATTACTATACAAGAAAGGTCAAGAATCAAATCCTGTTCCAATAGCACAAAATGGAACTAACCTTCCTCAAGGTCTTAACACTGATGGTGAATATTGGATAGACTTACCTGTTGATGATGCAAACAAAAAGAGGGTCAAAAATGGAAATATACAAAGTGGTAAATCTTATGTACATGTTAAACCAATGTTTGGAGGAACATTCACTGATTTTGCCATGTGGGTTTTCTACCCCTTTAATGGACCTGGAAGAGCAAAAGTAAAATTTATAAATATTAAATTAGGGAAAATAGGTCAACATGTTGGTGATTGGGAGCATGTGACACTAAGAGTAAGTAACTTGGATGGTCAATTACGGCAAGTATATTTCTCACAACATAATCATGGTTCATGGATTGATTCCTCTCAACTTGAATACCGAAATGATAGTAGCAATATTGATTTTCCAACTAAAAAACCTGTTGTTTATGCTGCATTACATGGTCATGCATCATATCCACATGCTGGTCTTGTTCTAATAGGGAAAAATGGTATAGGTGCAAGAGATGATACTGCTACAGGTGGAAATGTTATGGATATGGGAAATTTTGTTTTGGTTTCTGCTGATTATTTAGGGACATCTGTAATAGAGCCACCATGGTTGAATTTTTATAGGGAGTGGGGTCCACGTATTAGTTTTAGTCTAGATGATGAATTGAAGAGTATTAAGAAGTTGTTGCCTTGGTAAACTTAAAGATCTTTTTGAAAAATTTGTTAGGGGTTTACCACAAGAACTGTTGGGAGAGAAGGGACCCACAGGTCCAAAGCAAAAGAATAATTGGATTGGTGATGAAGTTTGAATTTTGTAGGATTTAGTTATTATATATAAAATTCAAAATTGAATGGGAGAGTAATGTTGCTGCAATTGTATAAGGGTTACAGTTTGAATTAATTTGAAAACAAATGAAATGAAATAAAATAACAATAGCTCCAATTATTTTATTATTTTTTTATGGTTTGTACAATAGCTTTAAATTCATTTTCTTTTGTTCCATCAACAACTCCAAATTCTAGTAGTACAAGAATATAAAAAAATTTGGTCCACCTAAAATCGGGATATTTGTGGAGCTTTGTAAACAATGAAAGATCTTTAAGACAACATCAAGGTAAGGTGGCGTATAATTTGGACCAATCAAAATATGGATCTATTTTAGGCCAATGTCATTTAAATTATAGATATATTAATATAATCTTCAAAGGGATATGATGAATCATGGAATACCTATTGGATAGATTGTAGTGTGAAGAATACGAGAATTTTACATTTAGAGAAAAAATTTCTAAATATTTGTTTTTGTAAAACACAAAAATATAAGGGCAAACCAATAACTATAGACCAATATCTTTAACCCAATGTCAACTAATTTTAAATCATTAATTAATACTATTTATTTTTAATATATCACTAATCTTATCAATCAATCCCCTAAATCAAAGATATAGAACATATTTTTGTTTAATTTAATATTTTAAATTAATTATTAATTAGAAAACCAATCATCAAACTCTAATCCAACTTCCACTCTCATCCTAACATCTTCACCGTCACCACTGCCTCCACCCCAAACTTTCTTCATAGCCACCATATTCGTTGAAGATTAGTTTCAACATCCTAAGAGATTCATTGAATCCTAACTCTAAAAGCACGATGAAGCTCCATCATGTTGTTCACTCCAATCCTAGTTTTCAACATTGAATTGTAGTTGCTGCAAATGAGGGAGCTTGCAAAGGTGTCTGAGGTTCTGATGAACTGAACTTCACGATGGGGACAACACTTATTAAGACCCCCAATTTCTGGGTTCTATGATTGTAGGCTTTCTAATTTTGGATTAGAAGATGACGTTGTTGATGTTATGGGTTCTCTAATTATGGATTTTTAAATGTTGATGAAGATGATGTTATGGGTTTGAATGAAGGTTACATTGATGACAATGATATTAACTATGAATGATGAAGAAATTCACCATAGATGAAGATGGTGATATTGGTTTGATTGAAGAAATTAGAGATTTTAATCTCAAAGTCAAATTTTAATAATTAAAATATTAGATAATAAATATGTGATGCCATTTCACTTAAATAGTAATGATCTTCTATATCATGTTTAATGGTAGACGACCACAATCTAATTAATATAATAACTATATTAACTAATTTCTGAATTTTATAATTTAATAAGATCAAATTGTATAAACCATATGTTATTATTTTAATTAGTTAAATTATGGATGTTATGTTTTACGTCGACGAGAAATTAAAATAAAAATACTAAATAGTCAATTTTTTTATGTTACATTTTTTTCTCAATATTATTATTATATTCAATATATATTTTATACAATACAATCCAAAACAACAAGGGAGGCTAATAATAATACTACATAAATCGATTCAAACCTACAATTAAATGTCATATCAATGTGACCAACATGAATCAATAGATCGATTGGACCAAGCTAAAACAACCCCAACATCAAATTGTATAATAAATATTTATCCACAAATTATACTCCTATAGTTTTAAAGATGGATAATTTTAGTCTCTATAATTTCAATTGCACAAATTAAGTCCTTATATTTTTTAAAAATTGAAATTTGGTCCTGAAAAGAAACACTAGGCCTTTCAAATGGATCATCCCACCCAAATTAATGAAAGAGATAGAAATAAGAAAATATTGAAGGGAGAGAAAAAGTAAGGAGACCGAAAATTAATAAGAGACACTTACAAGAAAAATTGTTGTTATCTACGCCATATTTTTGTCTTTACCCACGATAATTCCATAGGTAACATAAAATTACTCACATATTACCCACAGACACAGGTTCGTAGTTAATTCGCTTGTAGGTAAATACATATCCACGGACAAGCACTGGGATACGCTTACTCAAGGAATGTATGTGGGTAAAATGATACAAGGAGTCTCCGTGAGTAAAGTTACTCATGACCTTTCTGTGGATAAAGACGTAGATACTTACCCACAAAAAGGTCATAAGTAACATTACTCACGAACAATCCTTGAAAAATTGCATTGTTTTCTATTTGATATTTATAGTTATATCCATGACATGTTAGTGGGTAAATTACCCACTAAGGGGGCATGGATAATTCAAATTATGTATTGTGAACTCATGGAATTTTCGTGGGTAATGAAAAATGATTTTTAGTACATTTTTGTTTTTTATAGCTTGCTGTATATTTTTAATCTGTTTTTAAAATAAATTTTAAGCATAACAAAATATGACTGTCAAAACATTATCTAAATAGTGTTTTCAAAATACACACAGTGACTACCACAAGTCTCAAAATAAGGACAATATACACTACCATAAGTCTCAAATAAGCACTTTATCACTACCATAAGTTTCAAAATACACATAACGATATTATCGTAAGATTATATATAGATAATGCATACAAGTCTAAGCATAAGATATAGTCATAACTACTAAATGAATCTGACACAGAAATCACTATTACTTCTCACCGTTAGACTCATCCTCATCATAATTTGGATGACGACGTCGATGAAAGAAATCAACCTGTACGGAAGCAACACTTTTTGCTAATGTGGCTAGCAGTATCTGGAGATCTGTAGTACGTTGCTTTGTTTGGTGAACTTCCTTTTGTCGACGTTGCTCTGCTTTCCTTAGATCCTCTTGTGTCTCATGTTCTATCGCTTTTGCTCGCTCCTCAACTGCTGCTATATGTTCAACTATCACGTTAGAGTGTTGAGACAACACATTGATGCTGTTGGTTTATTTTTCTAATTGTTGGTTTATTTTTCTTACTGCCAGTAACTCAATTAGAGAGAAGGGAAAATACACAACTGAGAATAGGAGATTTTTGGGATGCTTGACACTTACATCATTTTTTGGTTTTCTTATTTATATAAGCAAATACAAAATCATAACTACACCACTAACATTACAACCCACGTTTTTCTAAAAATAAAAACTAACCACATAAACTTTACTTAAATAACTACTACCCTATTTTTAGCCACACACTAGACTAAAACTGACAGCCTAATTGTGGATTCAAACCAAAAAAACAAGTTTGCTAAAATTAAACAAATCAACTACTGGACACGACCCTCTAACAACAATATTAACTCATCAATCACCTCCTTAAGCTTTTTGTTCTCTATTAATGATCCGCACACCAATCCTTTCTCTCATCTCCACGAATTTCATCCTTGTTAGCGACTTTATCAGAATATCAGCATGCTGATCTTCTGTGCAAACGTGTTGAATTTCAATCATTCTTGATTCAACACAATCTCTAATGTAGTGGAATCGGGTATCTTAATTTGCCAACAATGCTTCAGTACAGAGTTGTGTCTACAGGTGGACTTGTGCTTTCCTTGCTCAGTTTCGGACGAGGTTCCATTGGGATTTGCAAAGGGTTGCAATCTTTCATGCCGCACTTGTCTAACACCTTTGTTGCATATGTAGACTGGTTGAGTGTGATCTTCTTAGAACTCTGACAAACTTCAATTCCCGTATAGTAACTTAGTAACCCAAGGTCACTTATGCTAAACAATTTCTTCATCTATGATTTGAACTTGTCTATGTCTTGAATACACTCTCCAGTGATGATTAAATCATCGACATAGACTCCCACAATTAAATTCCCTTTACCTTGATTTCTCATGTACACAACATGCTCTAAATAACACCTCTCAAAACCAATTGTCCTCATTGACTTGTCCAGTTTTGAGTTTCAGGCTCTTGGTGCTTGTTGTAAACCGTACAATGCTTTGTACAGTTTTAACACCTTGTGCTCTTCTCCTTTTATTTCAAATCCCGACGGTTGAATGACATACACTTCCTCTTCCAAATCACCGTTGAGGAAGGCTGACTTCACGTCCATATGATGCACTTTCCATCCTTTATGTGCACAATAGAGATCAGCAAACGTACTGTCTCTAGCCGAGCAACAGGGGCAAAAACTTCATCAAAGTCTATGCCTTGTTGTTGAACGTACCCCTTTGCCACTAATCTGGCCTTGTGCTTCGCAATTCTTCCTTGAGTGTCATTCTTTAGCTTGTAAACCCACTTTAGACCTATAGGTTTGTGGCTGTCGGGTAATGGAACGAGCTTCCAAGTTTCATTTTTTCGAATAGAGGAAATTTCCTCCTCCATTGCTCTTCTCCATATCGGATCTGCCTTGGCTTCTTCAAAATTTGACAGCTCTTCTTCTTCTAGAAAACACAGTCTCGAATACTACAACTCTATTAGGATTGTTGCATCGTACAAGTTTTTGATGTCACGCTTACCCCATGGTCCTACTGATGAACTCTCAACAGTTGTTGCTGGAGTATATGGTGAGTTTGAAACAGATGCTCTGGATCTTGTGTTCATCACTAGTGTAGCATACTGGTATCGATTACCAGTTTGTTCTTGTGTCGGCTGTGGGAAATCCATGCCAGAATCGCTGATACCAATGCCAGAATCACTGACACCCTCTTTATCTTTCTGATTTGTCGTATCAGATGTGCCTGCAATGGTAAAATAGTGTGTTGTAAGAGTGTTCACTGTTGATCCTGTTTCTGTTTCTGGAAATTTGCTCCACTCCCACTTCTTCTTCTCTTCGAACAAGACATCCCGTGTAGTTTTGACTTTGGATCAAACACCATTGGCTTGCTTTGGTCTGCAAGTTTTAAGAGGTGAGGTGTAACATCTTTTACGTGACCCACACATCCAAAGATGCGAAAGTGATCAACAGTTGGCTTGCAGTTGTAATATGCTTCATAGGGAGTTTTTTCGATGATGCTTTTTGTCGGTGCTCGATTTAGGAGATATACGGCAGTTGATACCGCTTCTCCCCAAAATTCGCCCGGGACTCCCATGCTTTTCAACATGCTTCTTGCCGTGCCGAACACCGTCTGATTTCTTCGTTCAACAACTCTGTTCTGCTGAGGAGAATAAGGCGTTGTGAGATAACACTTAATTCCCGACAACTCATAGTAAGTCTTGAACTCATTGAGGTGAATTCCCCGCCACGATCTGTGCAAAAAGCCTTCAACTTTTTGTTTTTCTCCATTTCTGCTGATGCTTTAAGCTTCTTGAATGCCTCAAATGCTTCGTCTTTGTTTCAGATCAGTACTTGGCACATGAATCTAATACAATCATCAACCAACAGCAGAAAATAGCGCTTGCCTCCATGTGTAGCAGGAGTTATTGGCCCGCAAAAATCTCCATGCCACAATTTAACGGGTAATTCTGCTCAGAATTTTGCCACTGTTGGAAATGGATTTCGGTGTTGCTTTCCAATCAAGCAACCATCGCAGATGCGGTCATCATCCTCGATTATGGGTAGCCCGTGCACCATCTGTTTCTGACTTAGAATCTTCAAGGCATGAAAGTTCACATGCTCGTATCTTGCATGCCAGCGCCAAGCACTTTCTTTGCTTTTAGCCATGAGACATTCTGGTAGGGTCTGAGCAATGTGCAACAGATATAAACGACTTCCTGACCTGCTCACTTTTGCTAGTAGCCTTCGTGTCCTGTCCAGGATAGTTATCACTCCTCCTTCAATTACAATCTTGCATCCATTCTTATCCAATTGACCAAGGCTTATTATGTTGCTCTTCAACTTCAGAATGTAGTAGACATTAGTAAGTGCACGATGTTCACCGGTGAAGCATTCAAATAAAACCAAACCTCTTCCTTGTATTTCTACAGCCGAGCCATCTCCAAATTTTACTGACCCTTTAATGGTCGTGTCAATTTCAGCAAAATTTTCGATACAACCGGTCATGTGGTTACTTGCGCCGGTATCTAAATATCAAGCCTTGTCTTGGGTGCTGTTAATCTTTGGCACCACCTTGTCTTCGTGTAGTAACATATGTTCGTTCTGTATTGTGTGGCTGAGAACACAATTTTCAGCCATCAACAGTGTTGGTTCGTCATCGGTGTTGTAACAAGATTGGCCCTCTCTCTTTAGTTTGGCTTGGGACACTCGTTTGCAAAGTGACCATATTCATTACAGTTGAAACACTTAACCCTAGATTTGTCGAAGATGCATGTCTTTCGGTCTTCATTAGTGCGTTCACCATTTCCTCGACCTCCACCATATCCATGCCCACGACCACGTCCTCTCCAGCGACGTCCTCCTCTTTTGCTGCTGTTGGAACCTTCATCTTTCTTTGCCTTTGGGATTCTTGCCTCCCACTCGGCCTGGGTAAGGAATAACTATTTTCCACTGCTCTTTGAGTGCAATCGCCCTTTAAGTCCTTCCTCGAAGGTTCTGAGACGGCCGATCGCCTCTAAAACCGACATCTTCTCAATATCGCCAAACTACTCAATTGTTCCAATAATCTGGAGAAATCTATCTGTAACTGCGCTGAAGAGTTTCTCAACAACTTCGCTGTCGTCGAGCTTTGTGCCCAGCGAGCGGATCTCACCCACCAGCGTGGTAAGCTTCATGGAAAACTCATTTTATTGTATCTGAATCCTCCATATGTAACTTGTTCAGTTGTCGTTTCAACACCTATACACGTGCCTTCTTGACGCGATCTTCACCAACCCGCATCTCCCTGAGTGCGTCCCAAGCCTCCTTTGCCGTCTTCTTCTCCACGTTTGCCATCATCACATCATCTGGCACAACTTGAGAAATGGCTATCATGGCGCCTTGATCTTTGTCGTCGTCTGTGTTTCCATCTTCTATCACTGACCATACTCCAAGCGAACGCAAGATTATCTTAATCTTGACAGCCCATATGCCGTAGTTCGTTTCGCTTAACGTTGGATATTGGATCGGGATTCAGGCTCTTCTTGCCGTCAGTTTAAGGCCTTTCACATAAACCTTTGTTTTAACTTAACACAAAATTCTTCTAACAAACTTTACTTGCACATTACTCAAGGACAATTTGTGAAACAATTAAAATTATTCTGTTGATTTACCTACAGAGAAGTTCTAGTAAACACAATATGAAGAAGTTTTGCACAACTTAAGTGTGAGTTGCATCTTTTTTAATTTACCCGTGGATTTTTTAATTTTACCCACAGAATAATCGTGGAATCTAATTAAAAAAATCAATTTGTTTTATAAAAAATATACGCATGGTTTTTCTATAGATACCAAATAATTTACTCACGAATTGGGATCCGTGGGTAATTTTCCGGGGATATAGGGATGTTTTCTTGTAGTGAGAGTTAGAGAGTGGAGAGGATCCAAATATATAGTTGTTAGAAATGTAAAAGAATTTGCATGCTCTATGCTTGAGTAAATATCTTTTTCTTCAACTACTTTTTTCCGTAATTGATTTTCTTTCTAGTAGATAATAGTGTTATTTCTTCAACCTCCATTCTTAAACTCTTGAATGCATCTAATTTTCATACAACTTCTTTTATCTTTTACAATGAAATTAGCTACATGGGTAGTACTTCAAGTGGGAGTGGGTCCTTAAAAGTAATAACATTTCTTATTAGACGTCTACTATGTGATCCACAGGTTAAATATGACTACAATAAAAAATTAATAACAATTTAATAGTTTGAATTTTATGGAAAAATAACAATATATATTTTCAACATAATTAAAAACTAAAAAAGCTTATAAAATGAACATTACTTTTATAAAATTGTTTATCTATTTTTATTTTTAAAATACTTCTTTATGAATTACATTTGAAGTAGCGTTTGTTTCATGGTGTTCATCATCAACAATCAATTTATTTTATAATATATCAGTTTATTTTAGATTTCAAAAATGAATAAATTATTTGGTCGAGACATTGTGGAAATATCACTTAAACTCATGTTATTGTTTTGTAACAATGATTCAATGTATATAGTTATGAAGTCTCGTTTTAACAAACTTCAAATTCCTTATTTGAAAACCAATATCAACTTTCATAACCAAACAATAATATATATTTCAATAGGCAATACAAACTTCAAAGTGCATGTTAAGCTCTGTTTATTTGAGTTATTCTTCACAAATAAATCAAATTAATAAAAATTGGGAAAAATCACATAATAAACACAACTAATGGTCTCATTATACTATTCAAAATCAAGATTATACTTGTTTCTTTGCACATTTCAAAATAAAAATTTCAATGTGCATAGGACACATTTAAAACAATAATAGATTTATGATATATCATTACCTTAATAAAATTGTGGCAATGACTTCAATAAAAACTTTAGATAATACATTTTTCATCATAAAGTTGGACAATCAAATCACAGTGCCAACAATGTATATAGTGCTGCAATAGTAACAAAAAGCCATGACTAAAATAATGAAATAGGAGAAGATAAGTAGATAAAGTCTAACAAAAATGCTCTATTTTTCATGAGTATCAACGTAAATGAGGAGAAAAATTCCTCCATTTCTACATTTGGAGATTGATAGTGGACATAATAAAGAGGATTAAAGTGTCAATCTCTTTCAGTGAAAATTTTATCAAATGTTATTTCGCGAAGAAGAAATGTAGTGGTACTTCTAAATTTAGATAAGAGGTTGTTGGAACCAAGTTGGTTCTTTCAATTAAAGTTTTGATGTTAACAAAAGTATTTTATGAAAAATCATATTTTGACTTAGAAGAAGTATGAAAAATCAGAGGATGTGAAGGATGACGTCACCAGAGGATGTCATCAAAGGATGACGTCAGCAGAAGATACCTCTAGAAGATACAACTAGAAGATACAAATCAGAAGTAGAAGATTTCATTAGAGGATGATGTGACCAGAAGATAAAAATGCCACTAGAAGATACGGTCAGAAGATATCACCAGAGGATATCTTTAGAGGATACCAGAAGATACCTCTAGAGGATATCACCAAAGGATCCCATCGAAAGCAAGAATCAGAGGATGTCATCAAAGGCAAGCATCAGAGTATATCATCAATCAAAGGATATCATCAGAGGGAAGAAACAATGACATCATCAAAGGATATTATTCTTGGCCCAGACCAGAAGGATGCATGTCCAAAAGGAGACTTGGTCCAGACCAGAAGGAAACATTGTCCAGAAGGAAACATAAGTCAGACTTGGTCCAGACCAAAAGATAGCATGGTCTAGAATAGAAGACTTGGTCCAAACTTGGTCCAGATCAGAAGATCACACAGTCCAGATCATGAGACAGAATGGTACAGATCAGATCAAATGGTCCAGACTTGGTCCATATCAGCAAATCATACGGTCCAGAACTTAAATCATAATGCAGATCAATGAAGACTTGATTAAAATTCGAAGAAGACTTGATTGAATTTTGATAGAAATTTGATCAAAGTATTAAGGGGGTTTGATTCAAAAATCACTGAAGACTTGAAGGAAATTCGAATGAAATCTGAACCTAAAAGATAAGGTCTGAAATTAAGAGAAACAGGATTGGTCAACAAAACTTTCAAATGAAATCTGAAGCTAAAAGATACGCTTTGAAATTAAGAGAAACAGGATTGGCCAACAGAATTTTCAAAGGAAATCTGAGCAGGATTTATCTCGAATTTAAGCTTGGACAAAGCTCTAATTGTAGCTATAAAAGGAGGCTTCAGGCAGCAGCATTAGGCCTCGAAAAATACAAGAACTCAAGCTTCAATTCAAAGTCAACTAAGAGTTCAAAAGAGAGAAACACATGAGTGCAAAAGAAATATTCTCTAAGTGATTTTCGAGAGTGAAGTTGAGTGCAACAATCAGCTTTCCAGAAGCAACAAAAGAGTGTGAAAGTCATTGCAACAATCAGCTTTCCAGAAGCAACTTTGTAGAGTTCCAATCCCTTAAAATCAAACCCGTTAGAGGTGTAGATTACTTCTTCAATATGGGGTTGTTAGATTGGTAGGAGAAGACTTGACTTGAAGGGTCATGGTGTTGTTATCGTTCCTCAAAAGTCTGGGGTTGTCAGACCGTTTGGGAAGACTGACTTGGAGGGTCAGGTGCTGTAGATAAAAGTGTTTTGAATTAGTGGATTAAAGCCTTTGGAGTGAAGGGATTGGATGTAGCCAAGTTAATGGTGAACCAAGACAAATCGTTGTGTTCTTATGTTGTTATTATCCGCTGCTAAGTCTGATATTTTATTCATCAAATAATTCCCTTCAACATTCAACAAAACATAATTCAACCCCCTTCTCGTGTTTGCACCTTCAATTGGCATCAGAGCTCAGTCTCAAGACTGATCTCTTTACAGTGTTTGAGGAAAGATCCACTGGTTCAACATGTCCGGATTCAATGAAGAAGCTACTGGAGGAAACATCAATAGACCACCTATGTTTGATGGGGAACGATTCGAGTACAGGAAGGACAGGCTGAGGAGTTTCTTTTTTTCACAAGATTCCGTACTTTGGGACTTGGTGGAAGATGGATATACTGCTCCAGAAGATGCTGATGGTGTTGAAATTCCCTGAAAATATATGGATGCTGACCAAAAGAAGATGTTCAAGATGCATCACAAATCCAGAACGTTCATGATCAATGCAATCACATTCAAGGAGTTCGACAAGTGCACTAACAAAGAAACAACAAAGAGCATCTATGATAGTCTGACTCTGACTTACGAAGGCAGCAAGCAAGTTCAAGAAGCAAAGGCCAACATTCTAGTCAAGAAGTACGAGCTGTTCAAGATGGAAGAAGATGAAGACATTGAAGCAATGTTTTCTAGATTTCAGACTGTGGTTTCGGGATTAAGAGTACTCAAGAAGACCTATACCACTTTTGACCACGTGAAGAAAATTCTTAGAAGTTTGCCAACCAAATGGAGACCAAAGGTCACTGCCATTCAGGAAGCAAAGGACTTGAACACTCTGAAGCATGAAGAATTAATCAGCTCCCTCAAGTCACATGAAATAGAGTTGGAAGATGACGAGCCCAAGAAAAAGAACAAAACCCTAGCCTTAAAAGCCAAACAGAAGAAAGTTCTAAAAGTAGAAGCAGAATCAGAAGATAGTGATTTTGAGGACCAGAATCAGAAACCAGAAGAAGAATACATTGCCTTCATAACCAGGAAGGTTCTGAAGATGTGGCAGAACAGAAAGAAGAAGTTTCCCCAGAGGTATTCCAAGCATTCCAACAGAGGAAAGGATGAACATGACAAGAAAAGCATCATTTGCTATGGATGCAATGAACCTGGACACAGCAAGTTAGAATGCACAAACATGGAGAAAGGAAAACACCAACAGAAAAACTCCAGATCTAAGAAGAAAAATCTGATGGCAACACAGGATGATTCTGATGAATCTTCTGATGATGAAGAAGCAGAATTAGCCATGACGGCACCCATTCATTATGCCTCTAGATCCAACTCAGGAAATTAATTAGAGGAAGCATAATTGGCTCTAGTGGCACACATTCATTCTGCCTCTGGATCCAACACAGACTCTAATTCTGGAAGTGAATTAGAAACAGAACTGGCTCTGATGGCTCACACAAGCTCTGCCTCTGGATACGTTACAGACTCTGATCCTGGAAGTGAATCATTAGAAGATGAAAATGAGGTATTTTCTGTACTTACCCGATCTGATTTAATTACTGCAATAAATGATATTTTAAATATCAACAACAAACTCTCTTTAAAACTGAAAACACTTAGGGAAGAAAATTCAATTATAACCAAAGAAATCGATGTTTTAAAGAATCAAAATGCAGAATGTAAAACAGAAAATGCAACTCTTAAAACTGATATTGCTGAGCTTAAGTCTTAAAACCTAACTCTGAAAAGTAATCTTTGTTCAACGTCAAGTAAAAATACTGTATGTAATTCTGATATGCATGAACAAGTTTTACAAGATTTTATTGTTAATGGTATGGAAGGAAGCAAATATGCTTCTATGATCTGTGGAGTTAGTAACAATGGTAAAAGAGGCTTAGGATTTGATGAATCTGTAATTGCAACTAAACCTATTCCCTCTAATGTTTTGTGTGTTGTTTGTGCTAAGAAAGGTCACTCAAAATTGTCTTGTCCCATGATAAAATCAAGGAAAGACAAGAAACCTTTCAAGACTAACAATCCTGGACCCAACCAGATTTGGGTACCAAAAGATAAAAAAATTTATGTTGCAGATGTTCTGAGCAACCAAAGTGAAACTTAAGTCATGGTGCCTGGTCAATGGATGCTGGCAACATATGAAGGGAAAAAGGTCTGTGTTCCAACATCTGCCAAACAGAAGCAAACTGACTCCGATGGAAGAAGAACTGGTCAACAAAATAACTATCAGAACTAGAACCATATGAAGAATCAGAAATATCAAAGAAAGCACACATATCAACCAAATTAAAATAGGTAGAGGAATCACACATATCAACAAAACTGGAACTACCAGAGGAATTAGAATTATCAACAGTTCCAGAATTATCAGAGGAACCTGATATATCAGCAGAAAGAGAAGAATCAGAATCAAGAGATTTGTTCAAATACTCTAGTAAAATTCATCAAGACTACAAACCTGGAAGGGAATTTAAAGCCCTTCATCCAAACCATTTAATCACAGAACATACAGATTCAGAATCTAAAAATCAGAAACAAGAGGATTTTTAGAGTAAAACTGAAACTGTTGACATAGAGGTTACATCTTGCTGTAAATACTATTATTGTTTGATATTTATGTTTACTGTGATAACAAGAAGCTTGATCTTAAAAATCAAAGCTAGATAAATATTCGGCAGGTTTTCAAACTGTCAGAGGAACCAAGGAACCAAGTGAACACTTCAACAGAAACAGTATTTCAGTGGTTTCAAAAACAAGTAGAAACCACCAGAAGCAGAATTAATGGTTTGGCTGTATTGAGTTCATTTTTTAATTATTTGTTTTGTATTATGTTATACGATAAATAGCTTGACCTGAAAAGTCAAAGCAAGATGAAGCTGATGCAGATCTACCAGAACCAGAAGCTGATTTACTAGAACCAGAAGCTGATGCAGGTTTACTAAAACCAAAAGTTGATGCTGATTTACTAGAACTAGAAGCTGATGCAGGCAAAAGAACTTGAAAAAGCATAAGCTACAAGCAAGAATACGACAAATCTTCAAAGGATAAATCTGAAGATGAGTCAGAAGAAGGATATAGATGGAGTCTACCAATGCAAGAAGAGCTAAATGAATGATATTTTGGATCTACTTCCAAGACTAGAAAAGAACATTATTGGAACCAAGTGGGTTTTCATAAACAAGTTGAATGAAAAAGGAGAAGTTGTTAGAAACAAGGCACGATGTGTTGCACAAGGATATAGTCAGCAAGAAGGTATTGACTACATTGAAACATTTGCTCCAGTGGCCAGGTTAGAAGCTATTCGTATCCTACTTTCCTTTGCTGCTTATAATAACATTTCATTATTTCAAATAGATGTAAAAAGTGCATTTTGAAATGGTTATATAAGTGAAGAAGTCTATGTTAAACAACCCCCAGGTTTTGAAAGTTCTGAATTTCCAAACCATGTTTTTAAACTTAAAAAATATTTGTATGGTTTAAAACAAGCACCTAGGGCATGGTAGGATAGACTTAGTAACTTCTTGCTTAAAAATAACTTCGAAAGAGGACAAGTAGATAATACATTTTTTTAGAAAATCAATAGAAGATGATGTTCTTGTTATTCAAGTATATGTTGATGATATTATCTTTGGATCTACAAATGGCACTCTTTGCCAAGAATTTTCTAAATTGTTGCAGCAGGAATTTCAAATGAGCATGATAGGAGAACTTACGTTCTTCCTAGGGATTCAAATTCAGCAAAGTCAAAAAGGTCTATACATTCATCAAACAAAATATACAAAAGAGCTTCTCAAGAAGTTTAAGATGAGTGATTGCAAATTTATGGCTACCCCAATGCACCCTACCAGCTCACTTGAAAAAGGATGACTAAGGCCAAAAATCCTACAGAGATACTTAAAAGGCACTACAAATCTCACCTTGTTCTACAAGAAAACTCCTACATATCAACTTAGTGGATATTGTGACAATCACTTCAGCCATCAACCTAACCAAAAACCTTATCCTTCATTCTAGAGCCAAACACATAGAGATCAAACACGACTTCATCATATATTATGTTCAAAAAGGGAAACTCAACATCCAGTTTGTAGACACTGACCATCAATGGGCTGACATATTCACTAAACCACTACCTGAATATAGGTTTGACTTCATCAAGAAAAACTTAAACCTTACCCTCATCCCTGACCAATAGCCTAATTATTATTTTACTGTATTTTTTTTAATTATTTTCGTGTATTGTTTTTCAAAATAAAAAAAAAAAGAGTAGAAGATGAAGAAAAAAAAATCAGAGGATCTCCTTTATTCCTTCAATCCTTTTTGTCTGATGACAAAGGGGGATAAGATGTATTTGATAAAGTATCTGGGGCATTAGACTTAGGGGAGAAAAATAAAATTGGATCTTAGTCTTAGGGGGAGTCAAAGTCAAAAGAAAGAAAAATAGTTTTAAAAAATACAAAGTTTTGTCATCATCAAAAAGAGGGAGATTGTTGGAACCAAGTTAGTTCTTTCAATTAAAGTTTTGATGTTAACAAAACTATTTTATGAAAATCATATTTTTACTTAGAAGAAGTATGAAAAATCAGTGGATGTGACGAATGACGTCAGCAGAAAATACCTCCAGAAGATACAACCAGAAGATACCTCTGGAAGATACAAATCAGAAGCAGAAGATGTCATCAGAGGATGACGTCGCCAGAAGATAAAAATGCCACCAAAAGATACGGCCAGAAGATATCACCAGAGGATACCAGAGAATCCCATCAGAAGCAAGAATCAGAGGATGTCATCAAAGGCAAACATCAAAGGATATCATCAATCAAAGTATATCATCAGAGGGAAGAAACAATGACATCATTAGACGATATTATTCTTGGCCCAGACCAGAAGGAAGCATGTCCAGAAGGAGACTTGGTCCAGACCAGAAGGAAACATTGTCCAAAAGGAAACTTGGTCCATACTAGAAGGAAACATAAGTCAGACTTGGTCTAGACCAGAAGATAGCATGCTCCAGAACAGAATACTTGGTCCATACCAGAAGATAGCATGGTTCAGAACAGAAGACTTGGTCCAGACTTGGTCTAGATCAGAAGATCAATAGTCTAGATCAGAAGATCACACAGTCTAGATCATGAGATAGAATGGTACAAATCAGATCACATGGTCCATACTTGGTCTATATCAACAGATCACAAATTTGTTGGAATAATGATTTCAATGCAAAAATAATGATTATGGTTACACATGATATCTTTCTTATTGGCCAAGATATTGTTTCACATTTTTCCAATGGTTGCATCTTCATGCCTTAAGCCTTGCATTGCCTTATGAAGAAAAATTATTTCCAATTTGTGGTCTCAATGCATAAATAATGATTATGGTTGCACAAGCTCTCTTTCTTGTTTGTTGATTGGGAATTTTTTTCCACATTTTCCCGATGGTTGCATCTTGATCAATTCCTCCATATTTTCAAGCGATTTCTTGTAGGCCTCCAACGACAAGATTTTCTCAATAGCCTCAGTTTGTTGGAACTGAATATCACTTAAAATTTTCTCCAACTTCGCCACGTATTTGATAAGACACGTTTGGCATCTCCGAGGACCTAACTCCTTCTCAAAGCTGGATAACTTAAAAGATAATTCCTTTTTCTTCTTCTTCAACGAAGTAAGATTTTCCTTAGTTGTTCGTTAGCAACAAAGATAAGTTTCTTGGTGTGATCAAATTTGTCCTGCAATTCAGTGGCAATATTCTCGTCGTCATTTTTCTGGTTCTCCAATTCCAAAACTCAAGAACGAAGCGTCTCAACATCAGAGGAAAATTCTTGATCTAATTCATGATCAATAGTCATCATCGAATCACAAACGGGAAAGACCTTGCACAAGTGTGGTAGACTATTAGCAAAGATAGCTCGATGACCAATAGCCTTAATGTTGGCGAGGCTGGCAAGTCTGAATCACGAATTGTAACATCCCGAGTTTAAAACACAGCGCGAGTGTATTTTTTTTTTAAAATAATTAATTAAAATAATTTTCCAATTCATCGCTTCAAAAGAATCGAAATAAAAAGTTTCCTTTAATCCGTTTCTTAAAAATAGTACGTCGTGGATTAATCGATGAACGTAATTAAATAACTTCATCGTAATATCACTAAGTAATTAATTCTGGAAATTTAACACTAAACATTAATATATTTTCAAAAGATAACAATGTCATAATCATCCCAACAGAAAATATCAGAGTGCATAGTTTAGCGGAAAGTAGTACAATAATTTCCAAAATAAACAAATTACATTTCCAGCTCAAATCCTATACATCAAGTCTAACTGATCATGCACTAAAGCTACAGTAGCACAGATTTCCTCCGCATCCCAAACAAGTCTCATCCGACTCCGCCGCTCGCCTCGATGTGACCTCCTCCTCCTCATCATACAGAGAAGGGTCAGTCTCCTCCGAAGTCAGATCGATGCACAGTCTCGGTCGCTTTGGCGGTGCCGGAATCTCATAACAATCATCAGAGATCCTAGACGGACCAGGAGTATCAACTGCTACTGGCTTCATCTCTCCGTTCTTCTCCTCTGCCTCAGAATCACGTACATTCCCACCAATCACTGGGTTAGGAGTCACCACTCCTATGGTGGCCTCCGTCTCAACCCCTCTAGTTGGCTCCTCCGCATCATCAAAATTCCGTGCGCCTCCAATATCAAACGAGAAGGCACAGGAAAGTCAATCCGCACATAGCTGTGCTCCACATAGTGCACCATTCCATTGGTCCTACAGGTCCTCGTCAATCTCACCGTGTATGTAGCCCTGCTTGAGGTGGGTTCGTAAACCCAAGCAGTAGGCACATAACGATCAATGAAGTCGAGCCACGTTTCCGTCGTCTCGGATCCCACGAGTGGCATGGGTTTTGAGGGCATCTGAGGGCAAAGCCCAATTTCCACAATATAATAGCAAGGGTCACCGACCGAAATTAACAAATAATCACATATCATATATCTCACGGCAACAATTATATCTATGGCATATCATACAACAATGATGGAAAATAATGATGCTCATTTTGAAATTTCACGACCTATATACCTTTTCAAAACAGCAACCTATTATTATGAAAATATGTGGTAAGTACAGCCAACACTTCAGCAATCACAATCATTTATCAGAAATCAGATTTCATAAAGTACTCACACACATCAATTTCAACCATCATCATCTAACCAAATCGTGACCCACCGATCAGTCCTCCAATGCAATATGTATATGCTCATGTATACAATTTCTTGGAATTACCAAGGTGCAGTCGCTCAACAAACCAGCACAATATGTTTGACTTTAACGACCCTCAAGACCAGGGTGCAATCGCTCAACAGATCAGCACCAGTGCAGTCGCTCAACAGACCAGCACTCGTGCAGTCGCTCAACAGACCAGCACGTTTGACATATACCAAGGTACAATCGCTCAACAGATCAGTACCTAGTGTAGTTGCTCAACAGACCAACACTCGTGCAATCTCTCAACAGATCAGCACGTGGTCGCGCATTTCAGGGTACAGACGCTCAACAGTCCAGTACCAGTGCAGTCGCTCAACAGACCAGCACCTATATACCAAGGTACAATCGCTCAACAGATCAGTACCTAGTGCAGTCGCTCAACAGACCAGCACTCGTGCAATCGCTCAACAGATCCGCATGTGGTTGCACATTACTCTGTGGCCCATCGCGGGTACCACTTGACTATGCAATGTATGAATATGCAGTGTTTTCTCTCCACTGAAACAATATGCATTATCAGGAAAATTCAACCTTCCCAACATCTTTCAAAACATCTCAACACAATCAATATTAACACTTTGCATTATCTCAAAATTCCATTCTTACTTATCTTAAGTCTTTCCAATGGTTCCCAAACTCTTAAAATTCATAAAACAGTGTTTAAAACTAAGATTCTGGAAAATACGAAGCTGTATTCGAATACAGTAGCCAAAAACAGTGCAGAATTACACTCTGTATTCGAATACAGCCCTCTTGTATTCGAATACAGAGGCTGTCCTAGTGTAAAAATCAGTATTTTTCCACTACATCGGTAAAGTCTCAAATACTTCATCACCCCACTTCAAACTATTTCAAAGACTCCATTTTAAATCATTTTAACCCTTCTCAATATTTTCCAACACTTTAAAATTCACATGACAGAGTTTAAAACTTGATTTTCTGGAAAACACGAATCTGTATTCGAATACAGCTTCCTTGTATTCGAATACAGAAGCTAAAAACTGAGTTTCTGGAAAAACCCGAATCTGTATTCGAATACAGATCCCTTGTATTCGAATACAGAAGCTGAAACTAGTGAGAATCTGCATTCTGTATTCGAATACAGCATGCCTGTAGTCGAATACAGATGCAAATACAGTGTTAAAATTTCACTTCTGTATTCGAATACGACATGGTCGTAGTCGAATACAGATGCTAAGTCAAAAGCAAAATCTTTTCTCTGTATTCGAATACAGGGGCTCGTATTCGAATACAAGTTTGAGAACTTAAGTAAAACAGAAGCTTGACAGGTTGTATTCGAATACACACATGTTGTATTCGAATACACCTTCGAAAACCAGTGAAATTTTTCCTGATACTTCAACACATTTCAAATTGTTTCTTTTAAAAAAAACAACCAAACATCAAAACAGATTCAAGACTTTTCCAGAAAACACTTTCATCATTTAAAATCCTTTTTCTTTTGAAAACATCAACATCACCAGAATCACTCAAAACAAAAACAGAAGCAGAATCGTCAATACCAGAACATCCAGAAACAGAATAGTCACCACCAGAATCATCAGAAGCAGAATTAGAATGATCAACACCAGAATCATCAGAAATAGAAACAGAAACAGAATGATCAACATCAGAATCATCCAGAACCAGAACATGCATCTCCAAAACAACATGCATGGTATTCTCCAGTATGCTTACACAACCAACACAACATGCAAAGCATATTCTAGCTTTCTCACACAAGCAGAATAACAATGTTGTATTTCACAGATCATCAAACATCACAGAATGAAATTTGCAGGTTTTAAAACAACATGCACACAGTTTTCTCAACATGCATTTTGGTCAACTTCAAAATAACATGCAAGACATTTTTCAGCTTTTCCACACAGACATGTTGTATAAGCAAAACAGCAACATCACAGATTATTTAAAACCTCAACAAAATGCATTTTCTTTCATCTTAAAACTGTCATGCAAAATAGTTTCTTTTTCAAAACAGAAACTCAAATATAACCATACCTCAAACATACATTTACAGTCCTAGAATGCAACTAGAAAGTGGAAGGTGCCCTTACCCTTGTTGCGTTTCCTGCTTCTGCTCACGTTTCTGCTTTCGTTCTCGTTTACGCGTCAAAAACCGGTGAAACTGCCGCTTGCATTTGCTGCTACGAAACTGGGTTCTCAGCTCCGTAATGATGTGGGGAACAACTTTTGTACTGGGGGTTTTCTGGTTTGGTGCCTAGGTTTCCAATTAATGGCACTTTTGAGGAACTCCCTCTCTTTTCTTTTGAATCGTGAACTGGAAGCAGAACAGAATGGGAGGGAAAAGGGGTACTGTTACATGCAGTATGGGCAGTGAGGGAGGAGGAATGGTGTTCTGATTTCACCATCCTTCTCACTCCTATATATAGGCTTGTGTGGGTGCCACCTCACCCGACACTTGTCTGATCCTCAACACTTAACCAATCTCGTCGCAATTAGCCATTAATCCCTTAATTAACTGTCCGTTAATTTAATTACTCGTAATTAAATTAATTTTTTCTTAATCCAATAATCTTAATTTATCTTTCAAAATAAATATTTATATATATATATATATTCACTCAAAACATACATATATTAAATATTTTACAAAATCCTCAAAATACACTTAATATTAATTCCATAAATTAATACTTAAATTTAAGGGTCTTACACGAATCATCGCACGAAGTCTGGCAGGACCACTTGGGACTTCGGTGGAAATAGAACTTGGAAACAGCAGAACATCACCGATCATTGTTGTATCCTTGTTCAAAGTCTTCTAAGTCCAAATGTCTATAGCTTGTCCATTATTTCTTTCCTTTTTCTAGTGGGACCCTAAAGATCATTGAAGACTAGATTCTTTTGAACGAGAGTGAGGATTGCTTGATTAGGGGAAATCAGAACATCAGTTAGAATGACATCATTATGAACAAACTCCATTTGGTTCAAGAGAGAAGGAGGAGGAGCCGAAGCTATTTTTTTCTGCAATAAAAAAGGCGAATATACAACTTATGACATGATAAAGATTGAAGGAGACGGAGGCTACCTAAAACAAAATAAGGAAACTAGTCAACTACCTCACAGTTAGCCAATAAATCTTTTATGTAAATAAAATAAAACTTATATTGTAATTCGTTGTTCTTGTTCCAAAGAGGGACTCTTTTCTTATCATGCTTGAGAACTTTCTTAAAGGTTTCCACGTAAGCACGTAAACAGTTCGCGTTTAGAGATCAGCTTAGTTAAGTTTAACAGTTCGCGTTTAGAGATCAGCTTAGTTAAGTTTAGTGATCTATAAAGTCAATTTGGTTCTTCTTTGGAGGAAATGACGCTTTGTCCAAACTTTGGGGAATCAACTTCGAAAAGACATCGCAAGTTCTCCATCTTCACCTATGATCGGGTTTCCATCCTCACCGATAACGAGACTCATAATGCATATTGATTTATCGGCTTCGATGGACTTTGGCACAATGTAGTAATACAACCTTTTGAAGCCTTTGAACGAATTAGTGAAGCAATCCAAAGATATTGAAGCAATCCAAAGATGTTTCGTTTATACTTAAAAGACACATTTCCTTATTTGATATTCGATTTCTCACTATACCAAAGCAATCCAAAGATATTGAAGAATAAGGAATAAAAGGGTCAACTTGAGCTAACAACAAGTGACCTGGAAACCCAGGATGTACGCCCAGAAGTTCGGGTGAAGTTGAGAAGGCGTAAGAGGCTAGGATGTTCTAGAATTTCCATCTCGAATGCATGGATAGGAAGACAGAGTCCCATATGTTTTAATACAGTCTCATACATTGTAATAGAATAGTTGTCAAGGTCTCTACAAACTCTCTTGGTCCTTTTCGTTCTCCAGGTGGACCAATAATGTTGTGGTCCCACTAGAGGGAGGAACGAAGTTAGAAAATTCAATCCCACTTTCCACCCCTTCAGTGAAAAGGGGGAATGAAGAATAGGCAAAAAAATGTGTTAAAGTCAAGTTGGTTTGAAGAATTATGACCTTTACTTGTTTTGATGATAAAAAAAGTTATTTTGTAGAAACAATTTAAAACACTAATGTTTTTATTTAAGTGTGCAATTCTTTGAACATATAATTTTAAATGACTTTACACTACATCCTCTAATGATTGCACACATTAAAGGAACACCAAAACAATGCTCTGAAAACTGTTTTTCGAGTCTGATGAATAAGCCATCTATCGCGCCTCTGGTGATTCTGTTTTACAAGCAACATTCTGATAGAAAGTCAACATTCTGATAGAAAGTCATTGCTCTGATATAAAGTCAACACCTTGATGAAAAATCAACACACTGACGGAAAGTCAATGCTCTGATAGGAAGTCAACACTCTAACTGAAAGTTAATGTTCTGATAGAAAACAAAAACACTTTATATTTGTAATCTAACCAAGTAGTGGCTTCATTCCTTAACAACTTGACTATACTAAGCTAGAAGGTTTAGAAGACTTGAACACAGTCAGATTGACTAGCAGGTGTTTAGTGGACGTGTGAGTCAGTTGGTGAATAGTGGATTAAATTCTTCAATTTTTGAAGGGACTAGACACAACAACCGTGTTGGTGGTAAACCACGATAAATTGAATTGTGTTATTCTGTTCTTATCGTTCTTATTTGTTCCATTTTATCACTTTGTTTTAGTCTTGCTAAAACTTTTTTTTAAATAAAACACAATTCAAACATTTCATTTCTTGTGTTTCTCGTCCTGTAAAAGGCGTATAGGAATTGAGGAATATTAAAGTTCATTGGAAATTGCCAAAGAACGAGGAATGATACCAAATTCAAGATGAATACAATCTATAGTTACAATTATTGGTGGATGCTGCTGCGCATGGCAATGCGGTAGAAAACTTAAAGTTTAGAGAGGACAAAATAAAAACGATCCTAGTACCTAAACCACCAAAATACGCAATAAAACAAGCTAAAACTTCAATGGAACATTGAATTACAGAGAAAGGAATCGAACACTAACTTGTGGAAAGAGAAGATGAATCGCAAGGGAAGGAGGAAGTGGAAGAAGTTTCTGACAGTGAGGGAAGAAATTTGGAGGGAATTAAGTTAAAAAGTTTGTGATAGCCTTTGGCCCTCTAGGCCTAGCAACCTACTAATTAGGCAAAACATGGAAGGAATTGAATCATCTCTATTATACATCACTAAAATTAAGAACTTTGTTTTGAATAAATATAAGAATTCAATACGTTTTTAATCTCTATAAAATTTAAAAACTTTTCTGTGTGGCTATACTGAAGTAAAGAAAACAGTGCAGGTAAAAGAAAACAAAGCTGAGAGACATAATCGATTTATCATGGTTCACCACCAACACGATAGCTATGTTCAGTCTTTTCAATTTAAAGGATTTAATCCACTAGTTCACCGCGGAATCAAACTTACACTTGAACATCTACTAGTCACATTGAATGTGTTCAATCTTCTCAACCTTCTAGCTTAGTACAATCAAGCTATTGAGGAAGAAAACCATTATTGGGCTAGCTTACAAACAAAAAGAGGTTTTGGGTTTTTTTGAATTAGCTATCACAGAGAGTGTTTACAAATTTGTTACTTCATAAATTCTCTCAGTACTAAAGTGAAACAGATTGATAATGAGCAAGAGTGCAAATGTGCTTAGAGCTTATATGTTTCTTAATGTCCTTTCCATTAAAGAATGCATGTCCTTTTATAGAGAATGATTAGGGTTTCTGACTTTTATCTTGATTGCAAGAAATCAGTATAATTCATAAAGTTTCGTATCGTATCTTTTGAGATTGATTTACCATAGAAACCTTTCAAAACTGATCTTGTAACTAATTTAGTGTATCCTATTTAAAAAAGTTGGGAAGTAGAGGATACGATTGCCAAAGCAGGTCTTAAGATCTTCAGACAAGTAGCATATTAAGAATGTTCATCAGAGGCCACATAAATGATTTGTCTTATTTGAAGTGTTCACTTTCATCAGAGCTTTGACTTCTTCAAAGCGTTGACTTTTCATAACATTGACTTTCATTAGAGGATACATAATAACTCATAGTCAGACGATCAAACGCTTGATGTGATTATCAGAGGAAAAGGAAATTACTTGCTTGCCACGCTTATTAGAGGCAAAAACAGATGCTTGTTGAATTCATCAGAGGCAGATGAACAGGTGCTTGTTGAATTCATCAGAGACAGATGAACAAAATATCATTGCATTTATTAGAACTCAGAAGCATAATATAACGTTGCTTGGATTACTAGAGTCAATTGAGACACAGCGTCACTCGCGTATCAGACTGAGCGAGACAGAGTAAAGCGAAGTCCTATTGTACCTTTGTCTTTGTCCAGTTATCAGAGGATATGACATAAGAATCTATAAAATTCACTCAATCTAAGACATGCACACTTAATCAAAATGTTAGTGCATTAAATTTTTCCACAATTGATTTTGTTATATCATCAAAACAAGTGAGAAGCATATTTCTTCAAGTTGACTTGGTTCTAACAAAATATTTGTCACTTATACATAAAAAACAAGAGACAAATATTTTTCACTGATAAATATTAAAAAAATACGATACAAACTTTATTCAAATATTTGTCAATAATAAATATAAAAAATCACGAAATAAATATATGTCACGTATACATAAAAACACATGGGATAAATGTGACACCCTAAACCCTAAAATAACATATATAATAATTTATACTAGATTTTTTAAACAAAATTTCCAGCGAATAAAGAAAATTTCTTTTCAAGAAAATACAAATTACAACTCTTATTTCCGGTATCACATATCAGATAATTTGCATCAACATTCAACAAAATACTAAAATAATTCAAGTTTGACAAACACAATTCAACCCCCCTTCTCGTGTTTGCACCTTCACCATTTAGTTCCAATGATGGATTTGTCTAGAGGATGGGGCACAAGATCCCACACTTTATTTCTTTCAAACTGAGACGGTTCCTCCATCATGGCGTCCACCCATGATTGGTCACTTATTGCTTGATCAATGTTTTTAGGTTCAACTTGTGATATCATGGCCATGTTTTTTGAATCTCCCTTCAACGATTGCCTGGTCCTAACACCATCAGCAGTATCTCTTATGATCAGATCGAGAGGATGATACGTTAAATCTTCCATTCTCTTGGAGGCTGCTGAGAGGTTAGGTCATAATTGTCCTCCTCGTTTGGATTGTGAACTCTAGAGGATGAATTTTCGTCTTCTTCATATTTATCCATATTTTCTAAACACAAGTCATCAAACTCATCAAAAATAACATGCATGGATTTCTCCAAAGTTTGAGTCCTAAGATTATATATTCTATAACCTTTTGACGATGTGGAGTATCCTAAAAATAAACCTTTATTAGATTTTGGATCAAACTTTCCCAAATTTTCTTTATTATTAAGGATCTAGCAATAACATCCAAATATATGAAAATAAGAAATATTTGGTTTTCTGCCTTTCCAAAGTTCGTATGGAGTTTTGTTTAAAAGCTTTCTGATGGATACACGATTTGAAACATAACAAGCTGTATTAATAGCTTCTGTCCAAAGTATTTTTCAATGTTGGCTTCATTTAGAATAGTTCTAGCCATTTCTTGTAGCGTTCTATTTTTCCTTTCAACAACTCCATTTTATTGAGGAGTTCTAGGACAAGAAAAATTATGAGAAATTCCATTTTCATCAAAAAAGGTTTTGAAGGACTCATTTTCAAATTCTCCTCCATGATTGCTTCTTACAGAAATAATTTTTCAACCTTTTTCATTTTGTATCTTTTTACAAAAATATTGAAATGCCTCAAAAGCTTCATTTTTGTGTGTTAAAAATAAGAGCCAAGTAAATCGTGAGAAATCATCAACTATTACAAATCCATATCTCTTTCCACTAAGGCTTGGAGTCTTGATAGGACCAAAGAGATCAATATGAAGGAGTTCAAGAGGTTGATTTGTTGAAACAATATTTTTAGAGTGAAAGCTACTTTTAACATTGTTTTCCTTTGGCACAAGCCTCGCATACTTTGTGTTTTTCAAAATTTATTTTTGGAAGTCCTTTAACTAATTCTAATTTTGACAATTTAGAAATAGTATTCAAGCTTGTATGACCAGTCGGTTTGTGCCAAATCCATTTATCTTTTTCAATAAACGTAAAACAAGATTCAGTAGGTAAATCATCTACATATAAAACATATAAATTCTTTTTCCTTATACTTGAGAATAAAACTCTACCTGAGTATGAATGTTTGACCTCGCATAGAGTGGATTTAAAAATTACTTCAAATCCACTGTCACAAAGTTGACTATTACTTACCAAGTTATGTTTTAAACCATCAACATACTGAACATTTTCAATTTTGGCAGAATTGTTTTTACCAATAATACATGTTCCTTTGATTTTAGCTTTATCATTGTTACCAAATGTGACTGGTCCTCCATCTTTTGATTCCAAGGAGATGAAATAATGCTTATCTCCTATCATATGCCTTGAGCAGCCACTGTCTAAGAACCATGGCTTTCTTTTGTTGATTAGAGGATGTACTTGTGTTAGAGTTTAGAAGTAACTTAGGTACCCATATAGAATTGGGTCCTTTTTGGTTAGTTCGTCCTCTTGAAATGAATTTCTTTTTATGATAAAAAATAGAGTCATGGTGCCAATGCTTCCCACAAAATGAACATTTCCTTTTTTTATTTTCAGCCCTTTTCTTAGCATGACAAACTTTGATTTGCAAAAGGTGCATTTTGGTTTGACCTCTTGGTTTTTGGGTAGAAAGAAGTTTTCATATACTTTTTGTTTTTGAGCAGGGTTTCTTCCAAACTTGAATTTTAAGACTCATTAACTTGTAATAACTGCTTTCGCAAACGCAAGGTCAAACAAGTCAAACACAAACAACAAAGGCGGTGAGTTTCGAAATCATGTTGATAGTATAATATAAGTAAGAAGAACATGCAATTAATCATAAATAAATCGTATCATTACACAAATATTGTTCAAGGAAAATCATCATATTATAAAGTCAGAATCACTCAAGGAAAATCAATACATTTCACTATAACATCAAATCATCTAAGAGAAATTATTATCGCACACGATACATATTAACCACAACAAAACAATCACAAGAAAATGCAATGTTATGCTTGAGCTTAGACTCTACTTCACAATTTGGTACCATTCTAACTCTGAAGTACTTGGTTATGAGGTATGATATATGTCACCACCCGAGTAGACGGACGATTCAAATTGGTCATGTCCTTATAGATCCCCTCAACTCTACCCGAGACACAAATACACGAAGTCGAGGTAAACGTATGTTGCCTGGTAGCTCCCGACATTTGGAGTGCTACCTCCAAGTCACCTAGGAATTCCCCTCCCGAATATCTCCAAGGTCTAAAAATCTTGCCTTAAGGCTCAATAGTAGACTGCCACAATCAGGCTCATTCAATCGTACTTCCCCAAAATCACTAGGTTTGTCAGGCTCTACCTATATGATGACAAAATAATCTCCACTTCAAAAATTCACATCAACTTCAAATATTCTTAACATATATTTTCTACCCTCGTTAGCCTAAACTACTCCATTAAGAGCATCATCTTTAGCACAAGTTGGAATCATCACTATTTCATCAATTATGAAGTTACTTCAATATTCTCACCACAATTTTATATCATTATCATTAATCATATTCATACATCATCATATAAACTCATAAAAAATTTATAACATCACTATCATCAACCAAACATCATCATTATCATCATATAAACATATATCATACAATGCATTCATCTTTTAATATCACATCACATAAATTCGTCTAATTAAACATATGAACATAATTTCATTTGACATCCAACATCACAATAATATCAAATATCACACAATTATCGAAAATTAAATCAATCAACACCTTATAAACATTTCTATTTCACATTTTAATCTCACAATCTTCATATTTTCAAATTAACTAATTTATCTCTGAAAGGGCTATGCTAACTTCTGATCTAGACCATGTCTTCTATTCTGGATCATGCTAACTTCTGATCTAGACCATGTTATCTTCTGGACCAAGTTTGCTTCTAGTCTGGACCATGTCTTCTTCTGGACCATTTTCCTTCTTATCTAGACCATGAGTGATATCTTCTGGTGATGTCATTGATTCTTCCCTTCTGATGATATCCTCTTATTGATGTCATTGATTCTTTCCTATGATATCCTCTAATGGATGATATCCTTTGATTTTTTTCCTTTGATGACATCCTCTATTTCTTGCTTCTGATGGGATCTTTTGGTGATATCATCTAGAGGTATCTTCTAGTATCCTCTGGAGGTATCCTCTGTTGATATCTTCTAGTATCCTCTAGAGGTATCCTCTGGTGATATCTTCTGGTGACATTTATATCTTTTGGTGACGTCATCCTCTGATGACATCTTCTGCTGATGTTGATATCCTCTAGTTGTATCCTCTAATTTGTATCTTCCGGGGCTATCTTCTGGTTGTATCTTCTGGAGGTATCTTCTGGTGTCGTCATCCTCTGGTGTATCCTCTGGTGACGTCATCCTCTGATTTTTCACTTCCTCTGATTTTTCATTCTTCTTCTAAGTCAAAATGTAATTTTCATAAAATACTTTTGTTAACATCAAAACATTAATTGAAAGAACCAACTTGGTTCTAGCACTTCCACATTCACGCCTCCTTGTGTTAGACCTTTCAAGTCAATGATTTTTCCATTTATGACAGACTTGTCCTGCCATTTTTCTGCATATTTGGTTTCCAGGTTCGTGGATTCGAAAAGAGGAAATTTATGTTTTTTGGGTGAAACTGGGTGTGAAGATTTTTTTGGAGTCACCAGTTTTTTTAAAGTTATAGGTTTGGAAGATGTATGTTTTGTAGGTTTGGATGAAGGAGACTTTGTGGAATCGTATTTTGTTGCCTCAGAATCGTCTAAGTCAATGACGTGAACAGTGTTGTCTTGAGTGGTTTGTCTGGATGAGAGTTTACCAGACATAATGCGTGCTGAACGTCGAGAAGGTATTGATGATGAGGATTTTTTAGAAGAGATTTTTCTAGTTTTGGAGACGTTAGGAGGACGAGGTGAGAGGTTTAGAGGTGTTGTCGTGAACAGAGGAGGATGGACAATGTTGACTGGTTCTGGTGAGGCAATGGTAGGAGTGGAATCATTTTGTTGAGAAGAGTCACTTGAGAAGTCTTCAAAGTGATCTTCAGTTGGATTTGAAGAGAATTTCCTTTTTCTAGAGGTTTGGGTGCGAGCCATGAGTGAAAAACATGAGGGATTTCATAGGGTTTTGTTTTTACTGAGAGTAAAAGAGTGAAGAAGGCAAAGGGTTGGATGAAGGTGAAAGGAGCAGATAGTAACTTATAAATAAGTTACTGTTGGAAGAAGGAAGGATGAAGGCTGTAGGTGTTAATCATTTCAGGCTAGGGGCGCGCACGAGGAACTAGCCGTTGGTCCGTGTTTTGGCAGCGGAAAACAAAGAGTTTTACAGAGAAATGGAGGGCAATCAACAGTGATAGACGTGCCTCCTTCTGAATTTTGTATTTTCAAAATTTGGAGGAGGATAGAGGATCTTTTCTGAGTTATCAGTCCTCAGATTTAATGATTTTTAAAACAAACAACAAATAAAACTTACAAAAATAATTTAGAATGATAAGATAAATATGAATAATGCATATAACATATAAATGAACTAATTTAAACAATTTTTGAAAAAATTTTAATGGAAAGATTTTCTAAAATGTTTTTGAAACGATCCTCTTGGAGAGGTTTAGTGAATATGTTAGCAAGCTGATTTTCTGTTTCAATGAAGATTAATTCAACATCTCCTTTTTGAACATGATCTCTTAAGAAATGATGTTTGATTTCAATATGTTTAGATCTGGAGTGTTGAATTGAGTTTTTGGAAAGATTTATAGCACTAGTGTTGTCACAAAGGATGGGAATTTTTGCGTACCTTAAAGAATAATCTTCCAGTTGATTTTTTTACCCAAAGTATTTGGGAGCAACATTGGGCAGCTGATACGTATTCAACTTCTGTAGTGGAGAGGGCAATGGTATTTTGCTTTTTACATGACCAACTAATGAGAGATGAGCCAAGAAATTGACAAGCTCCACTTGTGCTTTTTCTTTCCACTTTGTCACCCGCATAGTCAGCGTCACAATATGCCATAAGGTCAAGATTTGAGTTGTTTTTATACCATATTCCCAAATTAGTGGTTCCAACTAGGTACCTGAAGATTCTTTTTACGGTTGTGATGTGAGATTCTTTAGGAGAGGATTGAAACCTTGCACAAAGACCTAATGAAAACACAATGTCAGATCTGTTGGCTGTTAAGTATAGCAAAGATCCAATCATTCCTCTATACTCCTTTTCAGAAATAGAGGTTCCCTCATCATCTTTGTGTAGCAAGGAGGATGGATGCATAGAAGTGCTCATGATTTTTGCTAGATTCATGTTATATTTCTTTAGAAGATCCTTGGTATATTTTTCTTGAGAAATAAAGATGTCTAATTCCAATTGTTTTATTTTTAAACCAAGAAAGAATTTTAATTCTCCCATCATGCTCATTTCAAACTCGCTTTGCTTGAGGTTGGAGAATTCTTTACACATCTTTTCATTAGTGGATCCAAAAATTATGTCATCCACATATATTTGAACAATTAACATGTCCTCTTTATGAATCTTTTTAAACAAGGTTATATCTAACTGACCTCTTGAGAAGCCATTTTCTTTTAGAAATCAACTCAACTTTTCATACTAAGCTCGAGGGGCTTGCTTTAGTCCATAAAGAGCTTTTGAGAGCTTGAATACATGGTCTGGCTTCTCTTTATTTACAAATCCAAGAGGTTGGTGAACATAAACCTCCTCAATTAAAAATCCATTCAAGAAAGCACTTTTGACATCCATTTGATATAGCTTGATTCCTTTATGAGTAGCATAGGCCAAGAGGATTCTGATTGCTTCAAGTCTAGTAATAGGTGTGAATGTTTCATCATAATCAATTCCCTTTTGTTGGTTGTAACCTTGTGCCACTAGTCTAGCTTTATTTCGAATGACCTTACCATCTTCATTTAGTTTGTTTTTGCAGATCCATTAAGTTCCAATGATGGATTTGTCCAGAGGATGGGGCACAAGATCCCACGCTTTGTTTCTTTCAAACTGAGGCAGATCCTCCATCATGGCGTCCCCCCATGATTGGTCACTTATTGCTTGATCAATGTTTTTAGGTTCAACTTGTGATATCATGACCACGTTGTTTGAATCTCCCTTCAACGATTGCCTGGTCCTAACACCATCACCAGTATCTCTTATGATCAGATCGGGAGGATGATACGTTATAATCTTCCATTCTCTTGGAAGCTGCTGAGAGGTTGGGTCAGAATTGTCCTCCTCGTTTGGATTGTGAACTCTAGAGGATGAATTTTCGTCTTCTTCATATTTATCCATATTTTCTAAACACAAGTCATCAAACTCATCAAAAATAACATGCATGAATTCCTCCACAGTTTGAGTCCTAAGATTATATATTCTATAACCTTTTGACGATGTTGAGTATCCCAAAAATATACCTTTATCAGATTTTGGATCAAACTTTCCCAAATTTTCTTTATTATTAAGGATCTAGCAATAACATTCAAATATATGAAAATAAGAAATATTTAGTTTTCTGCCTTTCCAAAGTTCGTATGGAGTTTTGTTTAAAAGCTGTCTAATGGACACACGATTTGAAACATAACAAGCTATGTTAATAGCTTCTGTCCAAAAATATTTTTCAATGTTGGCTTCATTAAGAATAGTTCTAGCCATTTCTTGCAGGGTTCTATTTTTCCTTTCAACAACTCTAGTTTGTTGAGGAGTTCTAGGACAAGAAAAATTATGAGAAATTCCATTTTCATCAAAAAAGGTTTTGAAGAACTCATTTTCAAATTCTCCTCCATGATCGCTTCTTACATAAATATTTTTTGAACCTTTTTCATTTTGTATCTTTTTACAAAAATATTGAAATCCCTTAGTGTGTTCTTCAGCTGGCCATTGTGTTTGAGGTTTTTCGTCAGAGGATGAATCTGTGTTGTTGATTCTAGTGACATGATTTCCGTTTTCAACCACATACCACATGTTGTTATCTTGTGATATGAGAAACAATCTCATCTTACCTTTCTAGTGGTAGTAGTATGTGCCATCAAAGTAGGGATGTCTGCTGGATGATCCTCCTTTAAGGATATACTTAGCTTTTGACATTTTTTCTTTTGGATCTTTTTCTCTTACACTATTAGGTGTAGTTTTTTTTTTTTTTTTTTTGAGAACCTTGCTCTGATGTCATTTGAAGTAGCTAGAATATCACTAGAATGGGGGGTTGAATAGAGATATTTGAGGTTTTAAAATTTCTTTTGAGTTTTAAAGCTTTATCCTCTTTAAGAGGATGAATAACAACAATTGTAAATTAAAGCATAGAGATTTACCAAAAGATAAAAGGATAGAGAGAAGATGATGACACACTCAAATTTATATTGGTTCACCCAATGAAGGCTACGTCCAGTCCTCACACACTTGTGAGATTTCACTAAGAATCAAAAACGATTAACCTCTAACTGATGATGGTTACAATTTGTGTATTCTAGAGCTTCACCAAGCTTACAATTTTTTCTCTCAGATTCCAACTTCTCTCAAGTGAATCTCACTTGGAATTTACGAGATAATATTATGTAATTTGGGTTGTTTCTCTTTGTTAACACTTTCTAGAAAGATATTTCAATGATCTAGTAAAAGATTATAGAAAGTATGAAGAGAGGATAGTAATGCTCTTGATAGCCTTAAACTTTTTTCTTTTTATGCTTTGTTGATGTGTGTAGAATGAAGAAGAGCAGCCTTCATTTTATAGAGATAAGGAAATTTTTTCTTCAAGAAAGTTGTCTTTTATGACCATTATCTTAAGATGTAATGATCCTTGAAGTTTGTCTTGATTTGCAAAATTGCCATTGAATATGTCCTCATTTTGCCTTGTACTTAGGAGGTTGATTTTCACGAAGCTGCCTTGGAGGTTCTATCTTTCTAGAAGTTTGGACCTGTAAAGTGTTTTTCCTTTTATTTTATTTTTTCAAGACATGTATAGTCTTACTTTACGTGACAAGTGCAACCTTTTGTACTTTGGTACTGTTAGTCATTTCCAATGCAGGAGGACGAAGAAACAGATAGTCATCACTATAATTATAGTAAACATATTGCTAATAATTAACCTTAAAAAAACATACTACTAATAACTGAAACTCTAATATTCAAAGTAATCACTATAATTATACATATTTTTCAAATTACTCACATTATAATAATACCATAATTAGAGAATAGTCAAAATTATAAAATAAATAAATATAACATCAATATTTTATATTAATTACTAAATCATAATAATATATATAAAATCACAATGTCATAACAAATATATAAAAATAAAGAAAATCAGATACAATATTATTACTACGCCAAGATAATTATTTATAAAATAAATAATTAAAATAAGATATATTTAGAAATAATTAAATATAATTAAGTGCACATTTAATATTAGTCAAACCACAAGAAAAATCACATTAATTACCAACTCACATATACATCTAAAGTCGCTTAAATCTTATCTCTAAAATATTTACACTAAAATACTATTATTTTTAGAAAAATATATAAAATAATAAAATATAATATTTGTAATTCATATCACTCATTTAGTCAAATATGTGCAAGATTAACACATCATATAAAGCACACATATAAAGAAAATTAATCATAAAAGTAATCAACATATATTCTAAAATAATTTTAACACCAAATTAATTATCTAAAATCCTATTTCCTTAAGAAAATATTTATTATGAAACTTAGGGTGTTACAATAAATATTTCTTACCAATAAATATTAACGAAACACGGGATAACCCTTTGTGATTGATAAATATTAAAAATTACATATTTTTCATCAATACAAACAAAACACTAAACAAATTTTATCATGGTTACATAGAAGTGACAAATATTTGTCATGTATTATTTGTCAACAATAAATATAAAAAATCACATAACAAATATTCGTTATTGATACATAAATATAAATGACACAAATATTTGTTACTAATAAATATTAAAAAAAACATGGGACAAACATTTGTCATCAATGAATATTGAAAAACTCTAGACAAATATTTATCAATGATAAATATAAAAAAAATCAGAGGACAAATATTTGTTGATGATACATAAACATTTGTCACTAATACATAAAAAGTCACATAACAAATATTTGTTGCTAATACATAAAAAATCACATAACAAATATTTGTCAGTGATAAAGAATGAAAATACACGTGCCAAACTTTTATTATTGATAAATATTACAAACAATATGTGACAAATATTTGTCATTGATATATACAAAAACACCAAATAGGTACTTGTCAAGGATACACGAAAGTGACAAATATTTTTTTTTTCATATTATTATTCATTGATAAATTTAAAAAATACAAGATAAATATTTTTCAATAATAAATATTAAAAAAATACTGCACAAACCTTTGTCAATTAAAAGTATTAAAATATTTGAGACAAATATTTGTCAATAATAAATATAAAAAATTACGGTGTAAATATTTATCATTGATACATAAAAAACACAAGATAAATATTTGTCATATATATATATATATATATATATATATATATAAAACATGAGATAAACATTTGTCATTGATAAATATAAATAAAAAACACGAGACAACTATTTCCCACTGATATATACAAAAACATTAGACAAACATTTGTCCTTTTATCAATGATAAATATAAAAAATGTCAGGACAAATATTTGTCACGGGTACATAAAAATGTAAATGTGCAAGACTATCCATGTTTTTGATGAAGACAGACCAAGAATATTGAAAGATCAAGTCGCAAGTTCAAAGATGCTAAGAGAAATCAACATCAAGTCAACCATTGTCATGTGCTAGAAGTCTTATTCATTAAAGATGTATATTTTAAGGTACATGATGCAATCTAATATTGTTACATTTCAAATGCACATGAGAACCTTGTTACTTCATCTAAACTCTAGCATATGCATCAAAAGAATTTTCTAAGTGTCAAACTGTATGAACAATGTTTTCAAATCAAGTGTTTGACAAAAGTTAAAGTTGTATTCGACTACATATATGTGTAGCCGAATACAGATGAAGTCAGTAGCAAAAACTACACATATGTATTCGACTACAAGATGTTCTAGACGAATACAAACTCAAGTCAGTAGCAAAAACTTCATATCTGTATTTGACTATACGATGTCGTAGCCGTATACAAAACCAAGTCAGTAGCTAAAACTGCACTTCTGTATTCGACTACAGTAGGATGTAGCCGAATACAAAATCAAGTCAGTGGCAAAATTCAGTCATTTGTATTCGACTACATGGATTTGTATTCGAATACAAGCTTGAAATTTTGAAATAAATATGAACGTCACTGAAGTATATTCGACTACACTCAGAATGTAGCTGAATACAACTACGAAATAATGCAATTGTTCAGCTCTAATTTATTCTGGATCATTGCACTGATCTGAAGTGATGTCTAAGGAGTATAAATATTTCCTAGTTTTAGATTTAACTTCAGAACCATAGAATCTTTTTGAGAATGTTTAAGATCCAATAAAAGTCAAACTTTCATATTTCAAGTGCATATTTTACACTGTCATATCATTGCCAAGGTTCTCTGCACTTGAAGTATAATTATATTAGCCTGTTATCATTGTACAAGAAATCATCAACTGTTATACTCTCTTGATTTCAGTCAAAATCAATATTGTAAAATTAATTAAGTTATTGTGTAAGTTGAGGAAAGTGGTGTACTTTCTTCAAGGGGTGTAAACTAAGATAGTGGTGTGCTATCTTAGGAAAAGTATTAGAAGTTTGTAACAAAAATCTTAGAGTCAGACTTGTACTTATTCTAATATTAGTGGAAAATCTCTTGTGGTGTGCAACAGAACTGGATGTACCCTTGGTTGTAAGGGGAACCAGGATAAATTCTCTGTGTTCTTTATTTTTCTGCCATTTACATTTTACTATACACTAATCATAGTCAGAAAAATAACCCATTAAGTCTCTAAAAACCAGAAAATTTCTAAACACCTAATTCACCTCCACTCTTAGGTGGACCTCTGATCTAACAATTGGTTTCAGAGCAGGTTCAGGAAACTTGCTCCTCGATCCTTATTCATGACTTCCGTACATCCTGTTTTTAGAGATAGTGGTAGTAGCAATAAACCACCCTGCTTTGTTGGAGAAAACTATGACTTCTGGAAAATACGCATGCATGCATATCTTGAGGCACAAGGAGATGATATTTAGGATGCAGTAGAGAATGACCCTTATGTTCCAAAGACAGTCATTAACAATGAGAGCAAATAAAGATAAAAGCCTCACGAATAGATGATGACAAAAGGAAAGTGTTGTTTGACAAAAAGGCCAAAAACATGTTATAATCGGCACTTTGAATGGACGAGTTCTTCCATGTGTCTCATTGCAAAACTGCCAAAGAAATCTGGGATACTCTTGAAGTAACTCATGAAGGAACTGTTGAGGTAAAACGTTCTAAACTTAATACATTATCTCAAGAATATGAACTATTTTGTATGCATCTCGGAGAACTTATTCTAGACTTGCAGAAAAGATTTTCTCATCTAACCAACCACTTGACGGTGCTTGGCAAGATCTTTACTAATGATGAATTGAACCTTAAAGTTCTAAGATCATTAACAAGGGCTTGGCAACCTAAAGTAACGAAAATTTCTGAGAAGAAAAGCCTATCAAAAATGTTTCTTTCTGCACTTTTCGGAAAACTCCAAGAACATGAAATTGAACTTGGAAGACTAGAAAAGAATGAAACTCTAGAAAAGAAGCCAAAAAAGCGTTGCCTTGAAAACGGAGTCAAGAGAATAGATAGATGATGAGAACTCATATGAAGATGAGAACATCACCTTCCTAGTAAAGAAATTTGGTAAGTTCCTTCAAAACAATAAAAAATTTACGAAAAGGAAAACTTTCAGGAAGAAGGATGTCTCCACTTCAAGTCAAAATTTCACTTGTTTTGAATGCGGAAAGCAAGGGCACATAAAAGAGGAATGTCCACATATTGTCAAGAAAAGTATTCACAAGAAGAACGAATTCAAAAAGGCCTACATAGCATTGGAGGACAATGAAGTCAGTTCATCCTCAAATTCAGAGAGTGACGAAAGTGCAAAGTTTGCCTTAATGGCTTCACATCAATCTGAAGAAGAAGAGGTTAGTAACAAAGATTCTTTTTATAATGATGATGCTCAAAATGCAATAGCAGAATTACTTAGGGAGTGTAGAATTATGTGCAAAACAGTGTCAACTCAAAAGAAACAGATTTCATCTCTTAAAGAGAAAATTGACACTATGGAAACGGATTTTGAAAAGATAAAACAGAATTTTACATGTAATAAATGTGATTCTCTTTTTTTTAAAGTTGTCCAACTAAATAGAGTCATTGAAAGATATGAAAAGGGACAAATTGGATTAGAAAATATTCTTAATATGCAAAGATATTCCAATGACAAGAGTGGTCTTGGTTATTCAAAATTTGATAAACCAAGTATCAGTAAAACCATATTTGTTAAAGCTAGTAGTGATCAATCCAACAAAGAGAAACTTATAGCTATACAAAATAATCATCATTGTTCTAGGAAGAAATTTGTTCAAAAGAAACCTCTTATACCTAAATATAGGAATAAAAATATTCCTATATGTTTTTATTGTGGTCTAAATGGCCACACACCTAATGCCTGTCACTTTAAGAAATTTGGTGTTCCAAATGAGCATTATGTGTGGGTCAAGAAAGGTACTAATACTCAAGAACCCAAAGCACTTTGGGTACCTAACAAATTATGATCCTGTTTTGTAGGAATCCATAAAAAGTACCTCTAATATGTGGTACTTGGATAGTGGGTGTTCAAAACACATGACCGGTGACAAAACAAAATTTTGAGCACTTACTCTTGAATCAAAAGGCTATGTCATTAATGGAGATAACAACAAGGGTAAAATTCTGGGCATCAGAAAAGTTGGTACAACTCCATCTCCTTCAATTGAAGATGTTCTATATGTTGAGGGATTAAAGCACAACCTTATTAGAATTAGCCAACTTTGCGACAAGGGTTACAAAATAGCTTTCAACAAGGATGAATACATTATCCGAAATGAGACCACTTCAATTAATACATATGCACTTGTTTGGTCCATCAAGAACTAAAAGTCTTGGTAGAAATTCATATGGACTAGTAATTATTGATGATTTTTCAAGGTTCACTTGGACCTTATTCTTGGAAAATAAAGATGAAGCTTTTAAAGCATTTAAAAAATTATGTCAAACTAGTCCAAAATGAACAAGCAACCAAAATTGTATCGATAAGAAGTGATCAAGGAGGAGAGTTTCAAAATGCTTCTTTTGTAGAGTTTTGTGAAGAACATGGAATCTTCCATAACTTTTCTACACCAAGAACACCTCAACAAAATGAAGTTATTGAGAGAAAGAACAGATTGTTGATAGAACTTGCAAGGACCATGCTAAGTGACTCAAGTTTACCGAAATACTTTTGGGTAAATGTTGTAAGTACAGCTTGTTATGTATCCAATCGGGTAATGATTCGGCCAATCCTAAAGAAGACTCCATATTGAAGGTGCAAACACGAGAAAGGGGGGTTGAATTGTGTTTGTACTACTTGAATTCTTTTTCTGTTTTTGATGATTATTTGAAATCTGAAATATAATCAAGTAGAGTTAGCAGCGGATAAAGTAAAATAACACAAGTCTCCCTCTTTTGATGATTATTTGAATTCTTTTTCTGTCTGACTTATGATTCCTTCTGGTTTGGACCAAGTCTCCCTCTGACAAGTTTCCTTCTGGTCTGGACCAAGTCGCCTTCTGGACTCTGATTCCTTCTGATCTGAGCTAAGAAAGATATCCTCTGATGATGTTATTTGATCTTTGATGATATCCTCTAGAGGTGTATCTTTTGGTGCCTTCAGGTTGCATCCTCTGGTACCTTCTGGATGCATTATCTGGCCTAACCTTCTGGTGGCATTTCTATCTTTTGGTTGCTTCCTCTGGATGTATCTTCTGGTGGTGTCATCCTCTGATTTTGCACAACTTCTGATTTGTTCTTCTAAGTCAACATACTATTTACGTAGAATACTTTTGTTAACATCAAAACTAAGTATAGAACCAACTTGGTTCCAACACATATGAACTCTATAAAGGATGTAAGACAAATTGGAGAAGCACAAGAAGCACTTGCCATATCTTAGGTAATGCATTAATGTCATGGTCCTGTAAAAAGCAAGCATGTGTGGCTCTAATCACTGTTGAAGCAGAATACGTAGCAGCAGGCAGTTGCTGTGCACAGATTCTAGGGCTCAAGCACCAGTTATGTGACTATGGACTTGATCTCGGATGCATCCCTCTAAGGCGTGACAATACCAGTGCTATCAATAGAACCCAATCATGCATTCTCAGACAAAACATATTGACATACACCATCACTTTATGTGCGATCATGTTCTCAAAGGCAATGTTGAAGTTATGTTTATGGATACACATAATCAACTAGCAGATATCTTCACATAGCCTTTACCTAAAGATTCATTCTATAAGATACGAAGAGAACATGGCATTCTAAATGAAAATGATCTCTAATACAATGTATTGATGATTTATAAGTCATTCCATTTAAATTCTTAACTCTTCAACTTCACTTGATGTTTTGCTAAATAAATCGTTGGTGTATGTATAAGTGTTTTCGCTACATGAATATGTTCTTAAATATGTTTTTCGGTAAAAATTCAACTCAAAACTAAAATTTTATGTATGTTAAAACTTTATGCAAATGGTTTGTAATAATTGCTGATGTATGACTTAGACATGTTTCATTTTAAAACTGTGTTTTTTATGTTATATTCCCTACCTTGTGATCTATTTTATTCCCTATATACTTTGTATGCTTGGAATATTTGTCTGTTGTTTTCTTCCTTTTTGATTATGTCAAAAGGAGGAAAAATTGGTATGTTGTTGTTGTTAAACAATTTGTAGGTTTTCAAACTTTCAAAACATGAAGGCATAAACTCAAGTTCAAAGGGGGAGTAAGCATGCATTAAGGGGGAGAAAAGATCAACTCTTTGAAGTTTCAACAACAACTAGGTTTTGTCATCATCAAAAAGGCGGAGAATGTAAATTGCAAGACTATTTATGTTTTTGATGAAGACAAAGACCAAGTAAATTGAAAGATCAAGTTGCAAATTCAAAGATGCTAAGAGAAATCAACATCAAGTCAACCATTGTCATGTGCTAGAAGTCTTATTCATTAAAGATGTATATTTTAAGGTACATGATGCAATATAATATTGTTACATTTCAAATACACATGGGAACCTTGTTACTTCATCTAAACTCTAGCATATGCATCAAAATAATTTTCAAAGTGTCAAAATGCATGAACAATGTTTTAAAATCAAGTTTTTGACAAAAGTTAAAGTTGTATTCGACTACATATATGTGCAACCGAATACATATGAAGTCAGTAGCAAAAACTGCACATATGTATTCAACTACAGCATGTTGTAGCCGAATACAAACTCAAGTCAGTAGCAAAAACTTCATATCTGTATTCGACTATACAATGTCGTAGCCGAATACAAAATCAAGTCAGTGGAAAAATTCAGTCATCTGTATTCGACTACATGGATTTGTATTCGAATACAAGCTTGAAATTTTGAAATAAATATGGTTACAAAAGTGTATTCGACTACACTCAGAATGTAGCCGAATACAACTGCGAAATAATGCAATTTTTTAGCTCTGATTTATTCTGGATCATTGCATATGTTCATCAAATCTTCTGGGAACGATTGCCACTGATCTGAAGTGATGTCTAAGGAGTATAAATACTTCCTAATTTTAGATTTAACTTCAAAACCTTAGAACCTTTTTGAGAATGTTTAAGATCCAATAAAAGTTAAACTTTCATATTTCAAGTGCATATTTTACATTGTCATATCATTGCAAAGGTTCTCTGCACTTGAAGTATAATTATATTAGACTGTTATCATTGTACAAGAAATCATCAACTATTATACTCTCTTGATTTCAGTCAAAATCTTTATTGTAAAATTAATTAAGTTATTGTGTAAGTTGAGGAAAGTGGTGTACTTTTTTCAAAGGTTGTAAACTAAGATAGTGGTGTGCTATTTTAGGAAAAATGTTAGAAGTTTGTAACAGAAGTCTTAGAGTCAGACTTGTACTTATTCTAACATTAGTGGAAAATCTCTTGTAGTGTGCAAGAGAACTAGATGTACCCTTGATTATAAGGGGAACCAGGATAAATTCTCTGTGTTTTTTATTTTTCTGCAGAAGTGACAAATGTGACAAATGTTTATCGATGTTAAATATAAAAAATTGCATGATAAATATTTGTCACGGATATATAAAAACATACAAGACAAATATTTGTTATTGATAAATATTAAATAAACACACACAACCCTTTGTTATTGATAAATATTAAACAAACACGGGACACATATTTTCCACTGATACATACAAAAATATCAAACCAATATTTATTTTTTATTAATATAAAAATAATAGAGACAAATATTTATTAATAATACATATATTAAGATATTTTAATTGAAATATATAAAATATCAATGAAGAATAGAATGTTTAGAAAATTTAATTATTTAATTAGATATTTTATATGTAGCAGAATAGAATGTTTTGAAAATTTAATTATTTAATTAGATATTTTGGGAAAGTTATAAATAAAATAATTTAAATAAATAATAAAATTAGAAGAAGAAAAATCATACCAAAATTTGATATCAAATTCTCTTTATATATGATATTAGCGTGTCGATAAATACTAATGTCCATCATGTTTAATCTAGTTAAAGACTTTAACTTAAAGTCCGTTGGTTGACTTTGATATATGAAAAAAAGAAAAGTAAACATGAAAGAAGAACAAAACATACATCCCACACAACTCAATCTTTTTACCCTTTTCTCATTCACATGGCAGAATCATATGTCTTTGATATTGCTGATTCACTGCTGGAAAAGTTTGCTTCTTATGCATATGAAGAAGCTTCAAGAGCCTGTGGTGTGTATGAAGATCTACAAAGCATCAAAGACACTTTGTCAATTGTCAAATGTGTGCTATTAGATGCTGAAAATAAGAAACACCAAAACCATGGACTTTGTGAATGGCTGAGACAAATTCAAAACATTTGTTGCAATGCTGAAGATGTGTTGGATGAAGTTGAGTGTCAAAACTCAAGAAACCAACTTGTGCATTCTTCTGGCCCCAAAAGGATGAAGGTAGGACACTTCTTTTCTTCGCCTTTTTTCCGTCTTAGGGTTTCTAATCGAATCAAAGAAATTAGTTTTAGATTAGATAATGTTGTAGCTGATGGGAATAAGTTTGGTCTTGAGAGAATGAAGTTTAGTGTGGAAAAGAGAGATATGACTTATTCTCATGTTGATGCTTTAGATGTTATAGGAAGGGATAATGAAAAGGAACAAATTATTGAGCTCTTGATGCAACCCCATTTTCACGGTGGTGATAAAAGTCTATGTGTTATTCCCATTGTTGGAATTGGAGGTTTGGGGAAAACCACACTTGCAAAATTGGTGTTCAATGATAAGAGGATTGATGAAGTTTTTCAGTTGAAGATATGGGTGTGTGTTTCATATGATTTTGACATTAGGCAGATAATTATTAAAATCATCAATTCAGCTTCAACTTCTACACTAGTTTCATCTCTTGCACACCAAGAAAACATTAACCACTTTGATATTGAGCAGCTTGTGAGTCGTCTTAGACATAAGCTTTCTGGTCAAAAGTTTTTACTTGTGTTAGATGATATATGGAATGATAATCGTTCGAAGTGGATTGAGTTGAAAGATTTGATAAAAGTTGGTGCAGTAGAAAGCAAAATCTTAGTGACAACACGTAGTAACTCAATTGCTTTGATGATGGGAACCGTTCCCATGTATACTTTAAAAGGTCTTTCTCTGGAGAATTGTTTATCTCTCTTTGTCAAATGGGCATTTAAGGAAGGCGAAGAAATAAAGTATCCAAATCTGTTGGATATCGGTAAAGATATTGTAAAAAAATGCCAAGGGATTCCACTAGCAGTGACAACATTAGGAAGTTCTTTGTTCTTAAATACTGATTTAGATAAGTGGGAGTTTGTAAGAGACTCTGAGATATGGAATTTAAGACAAAACAGAGATGACATTTTACCTGTACTTAAGTTAAGCTACGATCAAATGCCATCCTATTTGAGGCACTGTTTTGCTTATTTTTCCCTTTTTCCCAAAGATTACCTCTTTACCTGTGATGAAATTTGTACTCTTTGGAGGGTATTTGGATTAGTTCAATCCCCAAATGTAAGTCAAGAGCTAGAGAGTATTGCAAGAGAATATATAGACGAGTTACACTCAAGATCATTTCTTCACGATTTTGAAGACTTTGGCTACACATGTTGTTTCAAAGTACACGATTTGGTGCATGATCTTGCACTATATGTCGCAAAAGAAGGATTTGTAGTAGTAAATTCCCGTACTCAAAGTATACCCGAGCAAGTAAGGCATTTATCAGTTGTTGAAAATGACTCACTTGGTCCTGCTTTGTTCTCCAAGTCAAAAAGCGTAAGGACTATTTTGTTTCCCATCTTGGGAGTTGGTATTGATGGAGAAACTCTCTTGGATTTATGGATATCAAGATATAGGTACTTGCGTTATTTTGATTTAAGTGATTCTTCATTTGAGGCTATGCCAAATTCGATTTCTAACTTGGAGCTTCTTCGAGTTCTCATTCTTTCTCGTAACAGAAAAATCAAAAGACTTCCCGATTCCATATGCGAACCCCAAAGTTTGCAAGTTTTGTCAGTCAGAGGATGCACGGAGCTTGAAGCATTGCCTAAAGGACTAGGGAAGCTAATCAACCTTCGACAATTGTATATAACGACAAAGGAATCTGTTCTTTCACTTGATGGATTAGCAAGCTTGAACCATCTTCAAACTCTGGGTGTTCATTATTGTGATAATTTGAAGTTTTTGTTCAACAGAACACAACAACTTGCTTCACTTGAAACATTGTTTGTTCAATCATGTGGGAACCTAGAAGCCTTGCCTCTCTATATTTTCTCTAAACTACAAACTCTGTTAATTTCTAACTGTAAGACGTTAAATCCACGGTTGAATAATGAAGGCCCAATCGCAAATTCAATGAAACATCTGTATCTCGGTGATTTTACAAGAAGTCATTTGGCATTGCCTAGTTGGACTGTAAGTGCTGCAAACACATTACTTTCCTTGGTAATTAAAAATTTTCCAAACCTTGAGATGCTTCCTGAGTGTCTTACAATCATGATTCGTCTTAAGAGGCTCCATATCATTGATTGTCCTCGACTTTTGAGTTTTCCATGTGACATGAGTCGCCTCGTTGTGCTTGAAGATTTGAGCATAGATGGTTGTCCAGAATTGTGCCGAAAATGTCAGCCTCGACTCGGTGAGTTTTGGCCAATGATTGCTCATGTCAAACGCGTTTTCATTGGGGAACCAAAAGGAGAGGAGAACTAAAGTCATCAGCCTTCAAGGTAAACAGATTGAATATTTTGTCACTTTCCTCTCTAACAATATAATTGTTATTAATTAGAGCAAAATATGCATTTTTTGTTCTTTGGATGCATCGCTGGGTAATTTGTTATACTGCCACTGGATCTGTTAGTTTCAGAGTGTCGATTGGTAGTCAAAATCACAGCACAAAGTTGAGACTTGGAGAAAAGAAACAAAGTGTTAAAATGAAGTTGTATAGGGATCTTCAAAGCTATTAGGCAAGGTTCTGCTTTATTAGCTGTCATTTTCTGCATAACTATGATGCATGTACTGCACCAGACTTATTTTTGCATTAGGTACACTGATATTTAAGACTCTAAAACAACTTAATGGGACTTTAGTATCATTTGGTGTAAGTTGACAGTTTATAGATTAAGATTAGTTAACAATTTAGCTAGTGTGTTTTGAATGTGTTGCTGAACAAGGTTTGTTTTACACAGATTGAGAGACATAAACATAAATTTAGTATAATATACTGTTAGACAAAGCCAGGCCTTTAAAGGTAGAATTTAGTCTCTCAAAGTTTGACATTTATAGACCAAAGATTTAGAGTAACATAAGTGACAAAAGCTCAGCCAATTGAGAAGTCTGCAAAAGACTGACTTCTATTTGTGACAGTTTTTTTTGTCAACTTTAGTCTCAACAAGGTTTCAGTACAAACATAAACTTTGGCAAAGTGAACTAATACTTCATTGGACAATGAATGCTTTTACTACTTTAGGACATGCTCAATTCCTCAAAATCATAGGTTAATATACTAGTACATGTTTGACTTGTTTGTATATGAATCTATAGTTGAAAAAAACAAACTATAGAATTTGGATGCTTGAACTTGAGTTACTATTAAATCTACATAATTTGCTTAAAAGTGGCCTAGTGATTGGTGGGAAGGACACAGGTTAGGGACTTGAGTTAGGAAAATAATAGGCATTTTGTCTGCATCTTCCTATGAAACACAGAGACTGACACGGACACCGGACATGACACTGACACGTCAACACAATTAATAATTTGAGAAAATTAATTAATTAAACATTAATCAAGGTGTTAGTGTCGTGTCAGTGACACCAACACGTGTCGGACACTGGAACACGCCATCGATCACAGGTGGGGCTAGAGTGTTCTAAGTTATATGAAATAGGTTTTAGCTATTTCAGTGTTATATGAGTTTCTAACAATTTGGATGATTGTTTAAGACCTTCTTTATGATATTAGAAGCTGGATACTAAATTTAATCATTTTTTAAGTTATTTTTTTAGTGAACTTTGAATGTAACATGTACAAAGTGGTACTTTGTGAATTGTGCAACACTGCAACCTACTTTGCGTGTGAGTTGTAGTGCTACTGTAAACATCATGTAGCACTGATAGCATGCCTGTATTTCAAAATTGCAGTTACGGTTGTAATTTTGTTACACTTTTATATTACGGTGAAATGCGGACAAGTGTGGTCGATGCAGTCGCAATTGCAATTACGATGTCGTTGTAGAGACCTCTAAAACCATTATATTGCAGTTGCAGACCGCAAGTTAGTAGCTAGCATGAACATCACTAACAAATGCTTGATCTATTTCATGTCTGAGTTATTTATTATTTTGTATTGAATGTCTTACTTCTACTTGTTTGTTATGTTGCTCTGCACTGTAACCTTTCTATGGCCTTTGATTCTGGAACTTTCTCTGATATCTAGAGATAGACAGGCGTAGCTATGGCAGTGATGACAGTTCTCCAGAGGAAGACCCTAGTGTGGAGATATAGCTCGTTTGGCAATTTTATGCTTTTATTTTGAGGCAACCCATTGTTGTATGTAGTTTATTTATGGCATGAAAGTCATGTGGTAGCAGTATATACCTTGACACTTAGTGCTCAGTTTCTCTTTTGACTACTTAATTCAAGAGAACTGGGAACTCATCATATTGCCACGTAAGCTTATATTGTATATTGTAACAGTATTATAAAAATAGCTGCAAAATACTCGATTAGTATTGTTGGTTACAATTCTGTCCATTAAGGGACAGCTGTACAGTTTTTAATCATAAAGATATTATCTTACCATTATAATATCTTTCTTTATTGTAATTAATTGAGTTAATTAGGATTTAATTGGTTCTCTCATTTAGTTGTACTCCCTAGTCTATTTATACCATTTATATTTGTACAAAATCAATAAGAAACACAACATTTTCACATGGTATCAGAGCTACAGTTCTGATCCGATTAAAAAAAAATTAGGGTTTTCTCATGGAAGAAAAACAGAGCAATTCAAGCAGCCTAGATGCTAACCCTAAGGCAGCAGCGACTGGAAACATTACTAGTCATCATGAAACAATTATCATTACTAGCTACAAATTCAATGGGCAGAACTACACACAGTGGTCTAGATCTGTCCGCATCTTCCTCCAAGGAAAAGGAAAGGAAGACTACATCACTGGCGAGGCTAAGCAGCCAAATAATACTGATCCAAGCCATGAAAAACGGAAACTTGAAACAGTCTTGTTATGACATGGTTGCTCAACTCCATGACTACTGAGTCTGGTGAAAATTTCATGTATTATGACACTGCTGCAGAAATATGGAAGGCAGCCAAGGAGACCTACTCAAATGTGGACAACACCTCAGCCATATTTGAGATCAAAAGTCTCTTACACAATCTTCGACAAGGAGATTCTTCGGTCACCGAGTACTATCATACACTCACAAAATACTGGCAGCAACTTGACATCTATGCAAACATAGAGTGGAAGTGCATAGATGATGACAAAATCTACAAGAAACTGGTCGAGAAGGACAGAAACTTTCAGTTCCTATTGGGACTGAATAAAAATTTGGATGAAGTGAGAGGGAGGATTCTTGGAACTAAGCCTCTCCCTAGCATTCGTGAAGCATTTGCAGAAGTGAGAAGGGAAGAAAGCAGAAGGAAAATCATGTTGGGAGTCAGAGTGCAAGTTCAAACATTGAAGGCTCTGCACTTGCATTAAGAGGTCCACCAAAGAGAGGTAGAGGATGGTGCGATCACTGCAAGCAACCTGGACATACGAAGGAAACTTGTTGGGTGCTTCATGGAAAACCCACGGATCTAAAACCACGATTCAAGGACGCGCACGGATATGCTGCTGCTGATGAAAGTAAGTCCAAAAACATTGCAGAGGCCAGTCCTTTCAACAAAGAACAAATAGAGATGTTGCAGAAATTGATGCAACAGGCGCTGCAAAACACTAGTACCTCTTCTTCCATTGCTACTTTTGCCCAAAAAGGTAATTTTTCTGTTGCCCTTCATGTAAATCACCAGAAAACAAACTCTTGGATTGTTGATTCTGGTGCCTCGGATCACATGACTGGGGACATCAATGTATTTAGTAAATACACTCCATGTCAAGATGAATCTTTTGTCCGGATAGCATATGGTACCACCTCCAAGGTAGCTGGTAAAGGTTCGGTAGTTATCTCCAAAGATATTACTCTTGATTCAGTTTTACATGTTCCTAAACTAGATTGCAGTCTATTGTCTATCTGTAAATTAACCAAAAACTTAGGATGTGTTGCTAAGTTCTTACCACATTTGTGTGAATTTCAGGATATGAATTCGAGTAAGATGATTGGCAATGCTGAGGAAAGGGCAGGCCTTTACTTCCTTAAAATTGAAGACCAAAATAAGAGATCCTACAAGGCTACCCTTATGTGTTCATCAAAGAATGATAATGATGTAATGTTATGGCATTATCGCCTAGGACACCCAAATTTTATGTATTTGAAAAAAATGTTTCCAACTTTATTTAACAAAGATTATGGTTCTTTCAAATGTGAAGTGTGCGAATTAGCCAAACACACCAAATCCCATTATTCCATACAACCTTATAAGCCGTCTAAACCTTTCGCACTCATTCATAGTGATGTGTGGGGACCTTCAAGAGTAAGCAATGTTACTGGATCAAGGTGGTTTATTACCTTTATTGACGACCATACAAGAGTCACTTGGGTGTTCCTCAGGAAAGAAAAATCAGAAGTTGGGAGTATATTTGAGAACTTCCATAAAATGGTCAAAACCCAATTTCAAAGCAATATTCAAGTACTAAGAACTGATAATGGAGAGGAGTACTTCTGTAACACCCCGACCATTCAGCGTTATCGGCGGTGCTACCGTAACATCCCGACCCTTCAGCGTTATCGGCGATGTTACTCGGTCTTCTCACTCCCCCTAACCACCTCGTGGAAATAGTGAGTTTTTGCCTTCCGTGGGAATCGAGCCCGGTACCTGGGGGATAAGTAACCGCCTCATCACATTCCCACTACCAATTGATCCAAATGCCCCAGATTTTTGGTCTAAAACGTTACTAAAAAAAATACATTTAGAAAAATTTACGATAATTTTTTTTTTTGGTAAGAATAAGAACATCTAACATTTATCAATTTAAATAATTAGTAACAATCACGTTTATTTAATAATATTAAAAAAATGTTTATTCAAAAACTAAAATAAAAAAAACTTACTAAAGTTTAGTGACAAAGATTTAAAAATAAAAAAATAGATATAGAAATGTTGCGGCAATATTTATTATTACAAAAATTGTCTTGAAAACCCCATTTTTACCCCACGTTCGCCGCACATTAATACTAATCAACTACTCTTGAATCTCCTCGAACTCATTAGTACCTAAAATGTTGTTGTAAGGGTCAGTTTTTTCCATCATCCACATCAAACCAAAGCTAAACATATAGAAGAATAACACAAAACATATAAAGGTAAAAACTTCTAATTTAAAAGAAAAAATGCGCAAACGGTAAATCGTATATAAAAAATATATGTGTAATGCATGCTCCTAAAATTATATGATCCGGATATAAATCTGCCACTAAGGCAACTTCCACACAGAAAGATCAACCATACCAATGGGGAAAATAAACCTGCAACTAAGGCAACTCCCACGAAAATGCATATGCCATGACATGATCATATATTATCACAATTATACTCGCACACCGCCCACTAAGAATCATGTCATGTGCATTAAAAAAATCACCTTTTCTTAAAACCATCATCTTATTCACATCACAAAGATCACACATCCTTATCATTAGAATCATATATTCATAGACAAATAAACATTAAATAATAATTTTCACCACGTACACATAAAAATCGGGACTTGACTTCATTTACACCATAAAGATTAAAACTTTATATATAACAAGAAACATCAAACTCCAACTCATAATACATCATCAAAATCAAAACTTTATCATATATATAACATAAGAAAAATCATATTTCGTTTCATATCCATCATAAAAATTAAAACTTTATCACATAAAATATAAAAATTCATATTTTACTTCTTAAAAATACATACATTACATATCGAACTCAACGTAAAGGATTTCACATTCCATTATTTTATTTTATTAGTCTACATTTATTTCTTTCAAAAGCAAGAAATTACAATTATTAGTTACATGTCATCCAACTAACGGTCTAACTCAAATTTGTGTGGGGAAAAGCCCTTACCTTGGCCGCTTTTCTTCCTAGTACGAATCTCTAAGCCCCCACGAAGTTGTTCACACGAAAAGTTTGCTGCACGAAGGAGATAAGGTGTGAAGGAGATGACGGCTAGGGTTTCGGTATTTTTTTCTGCTTACTATTACTTAGTATGGAAATATTGTGGACTTTAGGGAAAATTTAAAGTGGAGATTATTGGGTAGATAGTGTTGGGCCCAAATAAAGAATAGAAGAGATAAAATATTATTTTATTTATTATTTTTTTTTAACCTTGATCATACAAAAACTAAGCCACCAACTCCATGCCCAAATTTCTATTACGAGTTGGGTCACACCTAGCCACAAACCCTTAGCTCAAATTCTTCTTGTACTAAAAAAACATATATATATATATATATATATATATATATATATATAATTATATAAAACTTCTCCATTGATTAAATAATTCTTACTAATAATTTTATCAACTACAATAATTCGAACAAGACAAATAATTATCACACCTAAATTAATAATGAAATATATATATTTATAAGTCTTAATTATTTTAAATAATAAATTTAGATAATGTTACAACTTCCACCACACCCTTGGTAGTTACCTTACCAAAAATGGCATTATACACCAAACATCATGCTCATACTCTCCACAACAGAATGGGACAACGGAGAGGAAAAATAGGCACATATTGGAAGTCGCTCGAGCCCTTATGCTGTCCATGAACGTACCTAACCATTTTTTGGGAGATGCAGTCATCTCCTCATCCTAGCTAATAAATAGAATGCCCTCCAAAACGCTCAATCTAAACACACCACACCAAACCCTTTTGTCCCTTTATCCTTCGACCAAACTCCTCACAAATCTTCCACCGAAGATTTTTGGATGTACTGCCTTTGTACATGACCAAAAGCCTAACCTTAATAAGTTGGACCCGAAAGCATCAAGTGTATCTTCTTGGGATACTCTCCTACCAAGAAAGGATACAAATGCTACTGCCCCCAAAAAAGACGAATCTATCACACTATGGATGTTACCTTTTTTGAAGACAAGGCCTTTTATCCCAAAGTTGGCATTCAGGGGGAGAACGTTACAATTGATGAACACCAACCTTGGGAAATTACAATACCAGAATCTGTCTCACATGAACCTGCCTTAACCACCCCATCAGAATTTGTCCAAATCCTACCTAAATATGTTCCTGAATCTGTCCAAATCACTAAAAACACAGAATCTGTCCCAATAATTGTTGAACCTGAACTGGACCAGCAAACAACCACTCTTGAGGTTACCAAGCCAACAAATGGAGCATCAACAATTGGTCCAAAAGGAAAACCAAATAGAGGAAAAGAACTGCAAGTATACATAAGGAAGAAGAACAAGCAGCAAACCCTTGAGGAAGTAGAAGCATGCACTCTTCCAAAGCAGAACCAAGACTCTACTCAAAAAGGTAGCATTAACTCTTCCTCTAATTTATCTGATAATGTCACTAATGACCAAGACTTAGACTTGCCTATTGCTATGAGAAAGGGAGTAAGGTCTTGTGCCAAACACCCAATTGCAAACCATGTTTCTAGTGAAAAATTATCGCCGGGGTACAGAAACTTCATCAGCTCTGTGGACAGCATCGAAATTCCTCAAAACTTTCATGAAGCTGTCCTAGTTCCAGAATGGAAGACTGCTGTAATGGAAGAAATTAAGGCACTTGAAAAGAATGGCACATGGCAGCTCTCCCACCTACCAGAGGGGAAGAAGACAGTTGGATGCAAATGGATATTCTCGGTAATATACAATGCAGATGGGAGTGTAAACAGGTACAAAGCTCGGATGGTGGCAAAAGGATTCACCCAATCCTATGGGGTGGATTATGAAGAAACCTTTGCACTTGTAGCAAAGTTGAATTCAGTTCGTGTACTCCTTTCTCTAGCAGTAAATTTGGATTGGCCACTTCACCAGTTAGATATAAAAAATGCTTTCCTAAATGGTGAACTTGAAGAAGATGTCTACATGAGAATACCACCTGGACTTGAGACATCAGAAAATTCAGGCAAGGTATGTAAACTCAAAAGATCACTATACGGACTCAAGCAATCCCCTCGGGCTTGGTTTGATAGGCTCACACGAGTAGTTAGGATGCATGACTTCTCCCAATGTCAAACTGACCACACAATGTTCTTAAAGCATTCAAAGGAAGGCAAGGTAACCACCCTCATTGTCTATGTGGATGACATTATTATTACAGGTGATGATTATACTGGAATTGAAGGACAAAAAATGATTCTAGCTAAGGAATTTGAAGTCAAATATCTTGGTCGATTAAGGTATTTTCTAGGAATGGAAGTGGCACGGTCCAAACATGGAATCTATTTATCTCAAAGGAAATATATACTTGACTTACTTCAAGAAATAGGGATGTTAGGATGCAGGCCAACAGACACACCTATGGAATCCAATGTGATAATTGGAGAGGAAAAGGAGAGTCCACCTACTGACAAAGAAAGGTATCAAAAATTGGTTGGGAAACTTATCTACCTAACCCACACACGACCAAATATTGGTTTTTCTGTTAGCATGGTTAGCCGCTACATGAATGACCCGAGGGAGGCTCACATGAAAGCAGTTAACCGCATCCTGCAATATCTAAAAAAAGCACCAGGGAAGGGGCTGTATTTCAAGAAGGATACAAGTAGGAAAATAGAAATATTCACTGATGCAGATTGGGCAAGCTCAGTGACTGATAGGAGATCAACCAGTGGGTATTGCTCGTTTGTATGGGGCAACTTAGTGACATGGAAAAGTAAGAAACAATCTGTGGTTGCTAGAAGCAGTGCAGAAGCTGAACTTAGGTCCATGGCACATGGGATTTGCGAGGGGATGTGGCTGCAAAGGATGCTGGCAGAACTACATGTTTACACTGACCATGAAGTAAGCCTGTTGTGCAATAACAAAGCTGCCATAAGCATTTCTAAAAATCTTGTGCAACATGACAGAACAAAGCATGTGGAAATTGATAGACACTTCATCAAGGAAAAAGTTGACAATGGGCTAATTTCTCTCCGGCACACACCTTCAAGCCACCAGATTGCTGATATCTTAACCAAGGCACTTCCTAGAGCCATCTATGAAAACTTAATATTCAAGTTGGGCATGATTGATTTCTATCATCCAACTTGAGGGGGAGTGTTGGTTACAATTCTGTTTATTAAGGGATAGCTGTACAGTTTTTAATCATAAAGATATTCTCTTACCATTATAATATCTTTCTTTATTGTAATTAATTGAGTTAATTAGGATTTAATTAGTTTTCTCATTTAGTTGTACTCCCTAGGCTATTTATACCATTTGTATTTGTACAAAATCAATAAGAAACACAACATTTTCACAAGTATTGTACCCAAGTGTAAAACTAGTTTACAAGCAGTGCATGTCCCATTTTCTCTTAAATAAGAATAAGAATGTGTTAGATTTTCATTTGGCTAATTTGTTTTTTTTCCCTAGCATCTAGGATAGTCATGAAAATATTTTTTCTTAAGGAAAAGAAGATTCTTCATTGAAAATATCTCTCCAAGACCAAGCAAGGAAGGTGTTTAATCATCTTTATATAAAGTAGGGGAAAATTATGGGACACCACTTTTCATATTTCAAGGATTATTCTTTTGTTATATTACTGCTATAGTCATTTTAACAAAAACAATTTTGCATCAACGTCTCAAGAAAAGAATATGCTTCTTGCAAAGTGCACCTCTTTTAAATTAGTGTACAATACTCATTGAATAACATTCAACCTTCCTATTCAACACTCATCAATGGCGAGTTCTCTTAGCAACTCCAACAAAAAGAAAAGTCTACTCATCGAAACCACATTTAAGCTTCCTGCTGATACACCAGTTTGGCCACCAGGTATGAATCACATGATTTATACACCTATTTCTTTTTTTCTATACTAATTGCATACAAACACTTTGGCGGCCATCTGTCTGCTTTTTTATTATGTTATGTATATAATTTATTGTATTGATTTTATTTTATTTTGTTGTGTGATATTAATTTTATGTAGTTATTTAAAAAAATGAAATTATTTAATTTTATGTGATTTTTTAAAAAGAATTAGTTATTTGATTGAGTAAAGAAAGACAAAAATTAGAATAAAAAAATTGTTGCACCAAAACTTAATATCCCTATACTCATGTTATTTGTAGGGGATGGATTTGCCAATGGTATCATTGACCTGGGTGGTGGGTTGCTAGTGTCACAAATTTCGACATTCAAGAAAGTTTTGACCACTTATGAAGGTGGAGCTACATTTTTTGAGCCAACAGATCTACCTGAAGGGTTCTTTATGCTAGGATGTTACTGCCAACCCAACAACAAACCTCTTCATGGTTGGGTTCTTGTGGGGAAAGATAACAAGTCTTCAACCACAACTGGAGCTCTGAAGAAACCACATGATTACAAATTGGTATGTAACATCAAGTCTATACAAAACAAACAAGATGAAGAAGGATATATTTGGTTACCAATAGCACATGATGGTTATAAAGTTGTTGGCCATGTTGTCACTACCTCAAAAGAGAAGCCTTCATTAGACAGAATCATGTGTGTTAGATCTGACCTCGCTGATGAATGTGTCAAATACAAATCAATGATGCTTTGGAGAAATAACAACAAGAGGTTTAATGTTTATGATGTTAGACCAATCAAGAGAGGTATTGAAGCTAAAGGTGTTTATGTAGGAACATTCTTAGCTCAAAATGGAAGGACAAAGTCTAAAACTTCGTCTATTGTTTGTTTGAAAAATACTAATGATAGATTATTTTCTTCCATGCCTAATTTAAACCAAATTAAGACATTGATCAAAACATATTCTCCATATATGTACTTACATCCTATGGAAAAGTATCTTCCTTCATCAGTGGAATGGTTTTTCAATAATGGGGCATTACTCTATGAGAAAAGAAAGGGTATAATTAATGAGTGTCCAATAGAATCAACAGGTTCTAACCTACCTAAAGAAGATTCCAAAGATGATGATGTTGATGTCACTTATTGGATGGACTTGCCTATGGATGAGTCTAAGAGAGAAATAGTCAAAAAAGGAGATTTATTAAGTTCCAAAGCTTATGTTCATGTTAAACCAATGTTAGGAGGAACTTTTAGTGATATAGTTATGTGGGTGTTTTATCCATTTAATGGGGGTGCAAGAGCAAAAGTGGCATTCTTGAACATTCCTTTGTGTAGTAAAGGAGAACATGTGGGGGATTGGGAGCATGTGACATTAAGGATAAGCAATTTTAGTGGAGAATTATGGAGGGTTTATTTATCACAACATAGCAAGGGTCAATGGGTGGATGCATGTGATGTTGAGTTCCAAAATGATAATAATAGGCCTATGGTTTATTCTTCTTTACATGGCCATGCCTTGTTTCCTAGGCCTGGTCTTGTTATGCAAGGTGTTAGAGGGTTTGGTATAAGGAATGATGCGGCTAAAAGTGATGTGGTGATAGATATGGTAAAAGGGTTTGAAATAGTTGCTGCTGAATTTTTGGGGTCAGAGATTAGAGAGCCACCTTGGCTGAACTATGGGATGAATTGGGGTCCAAAGAGAGGGCCCAAGGGTCCAAAACAGAAGGACTTTTGGAAAGGAGATGAAAGGTGACCCTTCAATTTAATATTCAAGTCTTAATTGGTTGTGTTTTCCCCTTAATATTATCTGTATACCTTAATTGGTTGTGCTCTTTCTTTTTGGGAATTCACACTCTACACCCCACATAAATATCTTTTACTATGAATTATATTATATTGTGACGGAATAAGAATTGAGGTCGATGAATAAGAATGAATTAAATTTAATATAAAAAATCTAATATGATATTTAAGTATTTCAACCGAGTCATCTACTATTTATATCTACTCACTCAGTTCAAATATCCAATAGAATTGAACATGAGGAGGGTGTCTTGGAAAAAAATCAAGTCCCTCATAATTTATAAAAACAGTGTCAAAGTACTTTATAAAGAGAAATACTCATAATTTTACAAATTGATTTTATAAAGATCAATTAAACCTAATATGAAGAAAAAAATTATCTTTGAAATATGTCAATTAGACCTTCAAATAATATATATGACAAATATTTGTGTCTTATTAATTAGTTAAAATATAAATGTGTATTTCATTAGTATTTTGATTCTTAAATATCTTTTACATAAAAATTTGTAGAAAATTATAATACAATAACAATAATTTACTATAAAAATCATACATGATGCAAATGTTTGTTATTGATCAATTAGTTAAAACATAGTCTTTCACGAACCAATTATTACAAAGAAAAATGGTTGTCATCGATCAATTAATTAAAAGACAATCTTTCACAAATTAATTATTTAAAAGAAAAATATGTATTTCATCAGTCGTATGTCTCTTGAATATCTTCTAGATAAAACTTTGGAAAAAGTTATAAGACACAAACTACAAATTACTATATAAATGATACAAATGACAAAAGTTAAAAGGGTTTTTGTCAATGAATTAGTTAAAAGATAAATATATATTTCATTAGTAGTGTGTTTTTTCAATATCTTGAAAATAAAAATTTGACAAAAATTATAATTTACGGTATAAACTATACACAGGAAAAATGTTTGTCACTAGTCAATTAGTTGAAAGATATAAATTTAGTTTTTGATATAAAAACATAAGCTTCGAAAAAAAATTTAAATAAAATGAAATTAACTTTAAATGAGTATTAACTACAAATCATTGTACACATAAACACTAAGAAAAGTTTAAATAAATACATAAATACTTATGTGTTGAATACATAAACCATATTTTGGTGATTTTGAGGATCGCCATTCAACAAATCATAGTGTATTATCTCAATCATGGAATTGATGACAATCAAGATCCAATGTCTACACCTACACTCAATGTTTAAATATTACAAATTTATCTAAAATTTATTTTCAATATATTGTCATTGTAAATAACATTTTTAAAAGAAACATCATTGTCTATTGTAAGGTTCAAGTACTTGCTTATCCTTCTCCTTGATTGTCATATATTTTTTATCCTTTTATTGTAAGGTTCAAGTACACATATTTTTTCTTCTCTATCTTCTTCGTAGCTTGTAGAAGTTAAATGTGGAGATAAGAAGCAAAATTTATTTCTTAATCCACGTGCGCAGATGAATTTTTCATACAAATTCTTAGAGTAAAAAAAATTTAGAGACTAATAAAAAGAATTTGTTGATCAAAGTAGATAACATGTTGGATACGTGCTTGAGGTACCTAACATACACACATATAGTATAGGCATCTAACCACTCACGGAAAACAATCTATTATCTATTATAATATATTAAAATTGAACCTCAAATTCTATTTGCGACAACTCATCTTTATCCATGCCACATACTCTAATATTTATCAACTCACAAAAATTATAATGTGGCACCTTCTAAAGCACATTATCTCTTCTATCTTCTTCTTCCATTCTATTTTGTTTCACCAAAATGTAACACAAACCTTTTCATTTGTCCATTCAAGTACAATTATTTCACATGTTATGCAATTTCAGCTTCAATTTATCACTCAATGACTCATCAATACACTTAAAGGCTCTAATTACTCATCAAATCTTTTATTTCAATAACTCATACAAAAATGAACAAACCATCCAATATCTTCAAAAGCAAGTTCCACTATTTACACACATAAAGATTCATTTTCTATTTTTCAACCACCCTCTTGCATTTAGTTCAAACAATGATAAAGACATTATGAAATGTAGTCAAACTACACTCATTTGTGTGACGTATTCTCATTTCACCGATACTTCCATAATATTGTTCTTCTGTCTTTAATTATTGTTGAAGATCATACATATAATTATCATTACGAGGTGAGTTTTTTTCCTATGATGTTGAATGTGTCTCTGATGGCTTTTTTTTATAATTAAAAAACCACAAATCATAATTGAAACAACAAAAAGATGAATAATATTAAATATTTAGAAATGAATAACTTTTAACAATTTCACTATTCACTCAAAACTTTCTATGTCTTAAGCATCCACAAACTTTTCTTACCAATAATTTTTTGCAACCCACTCTTGAAGTTTCTTACTGTGACAAATAATTATTTGAAAATTTCATTTCACATTCTAATTATTTAGACGAAACAATAGTTAATGTAATTGAAATAGTTCTTCATCAAAAATACTATAACTATAGAATTTGGTTACATTCTATATTTAATTTTTATTAGGCTTGACAATTTTGTGTAACTAACATTTTAACTATATAAAAAACATTATTATTATTTAAGGTTTTTGAACCTTAAGAAACTTCTATTTTGCTTTGTAGTGTTGCTTTGGATGTTATAATAAATTGCAAGGCACGCAATATCATTTAGTGCATGCTTAAATTGACTGTGAGATTGACAGAATTACAATGAACATAAAAAATTGAAAATGTCAAAAAGTACGTGAATTTATAAAATCTAATATATAACTATATTAACAGTAACGAAATGTAAAATTATTTAACAAATAACAGTTAAAAGATGTATAACTATTTAACAAATATATTATTGGAATGAACGTTTCAATGAGACCAAAAGGTTTGAATAAACCAATTTCACATTGAAAAAATATTAAAGACAATAATTGCATCTCTAAAGTTGCAAAATCTTATGAATAGTCTCATATTTCAATATATTTTGCATGAATTGTATTAGTAAGTAATGTTTTACCTTTTCCTTCGTAGTAAAACAAAACCTAACTTATATATAATTATTCAAAAATAAATTTACGTTTAGACACATAAACACTTGAGTATATTCTACTCTAAAACAAAAATAACATTACTTTTAATTTACATATAATTATTATTTTATATTCACTAATATATTAAATTATACCGAGCAACACGCGGGTTAGCATCTTGTTTCTTTTATACTACCTACATCAATATTTTCTTCAAACTCTTCACCAAATATATCACGTTCAATTGTTACCGTTAGTAAATTTGTAGGTCTCGTATGTGCTTCAGCATGAGATTTAAGGATCATTAAATTTGGAGTAAGATTTTAATAATCAACCATAGGGGGAGTCTTGAATTTTTTATTTGCCACAATCCTTGTTTGGTGATGCAACAGACTTTGTGCTTCATTCGATATTCTTATCTAACTGTTTGGATTTCACAAAGTTATTTTTATCCATTTGTTTAGGTTTTGTTGGGATCTAAATAGTTATATTACTATACATTAGTCCTTAAATAGTAAATTAACAATTAATAATAATTAGGAATCAATATTGGTAATAAGAATTTTACATTTTGGATTTCAGCAATTTCAATTAGGTTTTCTGGACATGCCACAAATGTACCTATTGCCTCTCTAACCACATAAATATCCCCACTCTCAACAGGAATGGGTAATGGAACATCTGACTCAACAGGAACATCAATTATAACTTTGATGTATCCCTCTCGCAATTTTTTATGGTGCACTATATCTCCTTGAGTGTTATATACTTTTCCATGACCAACAATATGTTTATTTGAAGATGATAAATACACGTTACAAGGGGAGACACCCTGAACCATTAATTAATGAATATAAACGTTAATATAGTTTTTTTGTCTTAGAAGAGATGGTAAATTCCACCTGCGAGGTCTCGAATTCGAATCTTGGACAAGACATCTGTAAGACCCTTAATTTTAAATATTAATTTTGGAATTTTTGTCAAGGGTATTTTGGGAATTTTGTAAAATATTTAATATATGTATGTTTTAAGTGAATATATATATATATATAAATATTTATTTTGAAGTATGAATTAAAATTATTGGATGTAGAATTAAATTAATTTAATTTCAAATAATTAAATTAATCAGACCATTAAGTAAGGATTAGTGGCTAATTGCAAGACAATTAAAAGTTGGAAATCAGACAAGTGGCAAGTGAGGTGGCACCATGAGAGCCTATAAATAGGAGTGAGAAGGATGGTGAAGTCAGAACACCATTCCTTCCTCCTCACTGCCCATATTGCATGTACCAACCCCATTTCCCCTCTCATTCTGTCTCTGTTCTGCCCAGTTTCCCAAATTCAAATTGAAGAAAGGGAATTCCTCAAGACTCCAGTAACTGAGAATCCAAGCCTCAAACCTAAAAACCCCCAATAGTAAAGTTAATCCCCATCTCAATACGAAGATAAAGAACCCAGTTTTGCAGCAGCAAACTCAGGGAACAACTTCACCGTTTTTAGACGCAGAAAAGGGAACGCAGCAGGAACAAGAGAAATAGCAGAGCACGCTACAAGTGTAAGGGAACCTTCCATCTTTTAGCTGCATTAGGACCCCGAATGTGTGTTATTTCAGTTCTGTCTTTAAAAGAAAAGCTATTTTCGAAAATGACATTTTGAAAGAAATGCATTTTGTTGATAAGTGATTATTCTGATAGTTGTTGTTGGCTGTTTTACTTCTGTGTGAAGGCTGGAAAATGTTTGCATGCCATTTTTGTTATGATTAAAAACGCATGTTATAAAACTATCTTGAAAATGGCATTAAAATGCAAAATGCATCCTGTTGGTGTTTAGTTGTTCTGTGATGTTTGCATGTCATTCTGTTGTGTTTTGAGAAAACTGAATGCATGCATGTTTGCTCTGGTGTTTTGGGAAAACTGAATGCATGCATGTTTGTTCTGATGAGTGAGAACACTGAAATGTTGCATGATGATCTGATGGTTGGAAAAGTCTGGATTGATTCTGATGATGGATCATCTATCTTTGTTTTGGATAAACTGGTGTTAATGGTTCTGATTCTGTTTTATGTTGTGGGATTCTGGTGATGAAAATGACTCTGATTCTGGTTGTTTTGTGTGGTTTTGGTGATGTTGATGATTCTGATTCTGGTTGTTTTGTGTGATTCTGGTGGTGTTGATGATTTTAAAGGAAAAAAGGGATTTTAAATGAGGAAAGGGTTTTTTGAAAAAGTGCAGAATCTGTTTGATATTTGGTTGTCATTTTTTTTAAGAAAACAGTTTGAAAAGGGTTGAACTTTCACTGGTTTTCGAAGGTGTATTCGACTACAACATGTGTGTATTCGAATACAACCTTCCAGGTTTCTGTTTTATTTAAAGTTTTCAAACCTGTATTCGAATACGAGCCCCTGTATTCGAATACAGAGGAAAGATTTTTGCTTCTGTATTCGCATCTGTATTCGACTACGATCATGCCGTATTCGAATACATAAGTGAAATTTTAACACTGTATTCGCATCTGTATTTGACTACAGGCATGCTGTATTCGAATACAGAATGCTGTTTTTCACTGGTTTCAGTTTCTGTATTCGAATACAACGAATCTGTATTCGAATACAGATTCGTGTTTTTCCAGAAGCACTGTTTTTAGCTTCTGTATTCGAATACAAGGAAGCTGTATTCGAATACAAGGAAGCTGTATTCGAATACAGATTCGTGTTTTCCATAAAATTAAATTTTAAACTCTGTCAAGTAGATTTTAAATTGTTGAGAAAACTCTGGGAAGGTTTAAATGATTAAAAATGGAATATGTGCAATGGTTCTAAAGGGGAAGGGATGATGTTTTGAAAACCTTTAAGAACATGGGAGGAATGCTGAATTTTTTCAAGGTTTGGTCTTTTGTATTCGACTACAGACATGCTGTATTCGAATACAGAATGTTAAAATTGCAGTTCATGCTTCTGTATTAGAATACAGGGGGTCTGTATTCGAATATAGATTCGAGTTTCCAGAATTTCCAAGTTTTAAGAGTGTTTTGAAAACCCTGAGTGTTTGGGGAATGTTGGGATTGTTGTGGGGAATTCAAATGGAACTTTTGGTGATATTTTGAAGTTGTGGTGATGAAGTTTTTGAAACTTTACTGATGTAATGAAAGATGTTATTTTGTGCACTGAGACTGCCCCTGTATTCGAATACCAGAGGGCTGTATTCGAATACAGGGTGTGAATCTGCACTATTTTTGGCTTCTGTATTCAAATACAGGGGAGTTGTATTCGAATACAGATTCGTAAAATTCCAGAAATCCTCAGTTTTAAACTCTGTAATTGAATTTTAAGAGTCTGGGAAAACTTTTCAAAGTGTTAATGATTAATGGACTGTTTAGTCATGATTGTGACGTTGTTATTTATAACTGTGTTGAAATATTTAAACATGATGAAGAGCATAAATTGTCTGATTTTGCATTCTGTTTCTAGAGAAGTGAAACACTGCATATTCATGCATTGCATAGTCAAGTGGTACCCGCGATGGGCCATAGAGTAATGTGCAACCACGTGCTGATCTGTTGAGCGATTGCACGAGTGCTGGACTGTTGAGCGTCTGCACTAAGTACTGATCTGTTGAGCGATTGTACTTTGGTATATAAGTGCTGGACTGTTGAGCGTCTGCACTGGTACTGGACTGTTGAGCGTATGTACCTTGAAATGCGCAACCCCCCTTGCATGAGTGCTGGACTGTTGAGTGTCTGCACTAGGTACTGATCTGTTGAGCGATTGTACCTCGGGTTATGTCAAACGTGCTGGTCTGTTGAGCGATTGCACGATATGCTGGACTGTTGAGCGTCTGCACTGGTGCTGATCTGTTGAGCGATTGCACCCTGGTCATGAGGGCCGTTAAATTGTGCTGGTCTGTGAGCGACTGCACCTTGGTGATTCCAAGAAAAATTGTATACATGAGCATATACATATTGCATTGAGAGATTGACCGGTGGGTCACGATTGATTATATGATGAATGGTTGGAAATTGATGTGTGTGAGTGCTGTCCAGAATTTGAAATTCTGATTTTAATGACTGTGATTTGCTGAGATGTTGCTGGTACTTACCACATATATCATAATAATTGGCTGCTGTTTTTGAAAAGATATATATGTTATGCAATTTCCAATGAGCATTTTTATTGTCATCATATATTATGCCATGAATACATGTGTTGTTGTGAAATATATGCTATGTGCTTTGGGCTTTGCTATTATATTGTGGACTTTGGGATTTGCCCTCAGTTGCCTCCCAAACCCACGCCGCCCGTGGGTACCCGAACAACGGAAACGTCGTTGAATTTCCTTGATCGCTACTCGCGCACTGCTTGGGCTTTTGACCCCCTCTCAAGCAGAGCGACTTACACGGGGTGGCTGGAGCAGACAAGTAGGACTGACGGCGTGGAAGACTTCATAGAGCGCACTCATGCAAGTATAGAGTTTCCCGTGCCTTCCCGTCTGGTGTTAGAGGCGCACGGAGTTTTCGACGACGCTGAGGAGTCTGCTGAAAGGGTTGAGACAGAGGCCACTGTAGGGGTGGTGACTCCTAACCCTGTGATTGGAAGAGAGATACATGAGTCTGATGCGGTAGAGAAGCGTGAAGAGCTGAGACCAGTAGCGACTGAGATTCTGGGTCCATCTAGGATCTCCAATGATTGCTACGAGATTCCGGCACCGCCAAAGCGGCCACGAGTGTGTATTGACTTGACTTCTGAGGAGATCGACCCCTCTCTGCACGAGGAGGAGGAGGAGGTTACGTCGAAGCGAGCTGCAGAGTCAGAAGAGACTTGCGTGGGATGCGGCGGGAATCCGTGCTACTGCAGCTTCAGCACATGATCAGTTAGACTTAATGTATTAGGTTTTGGGTTGAAATTGTAATTTGTCTTATTTTGGAAATTATGTACTATTTTCCGCTGAACCATGTACTCTGATATTTGCTGTTGATGCATTATGACAATGATATTTTGGGATGTATTAATGCTTAAAAAAAAACTAATTTCCAAGATAAGTACTTGGTGATAATCCTGATGAAGTATTTGGTTTACATTCATCGATTAATCTATAACGTACTATTTTACGAAGAACTTTATTTTAATTCTTTTGAAATAATTTTGAGAAAACTCATTTTAATTATTAATTTTAAAAAATAAAATAAAATGCACCTGCGCTGTGTTTTAAACTCGGGGTGTTACAATTGTGGTATCAGAGCATTTGGTTAACTTTTGGGTTTAAGCTCTGATTAAAGTGTTTATTTTGAGTCATTAGCTGATCATGCATAAGAAGCAAGTAGTTAAAGTTTCAAGTCTTGTGTGAGTTGTGGTGTGACTGAAGTAATGATGGTTTTGTAGGAAACAATGCCTCCAAGAAGAGACGACACCGCAAGGACAAACGTCAGCCGGGAAGATAGGATGGCTGATGCAATGAACAATATGGCTGCGTCTGTTGCTGCCCAGACGGCTGCCAAGACTCAACGTGACTTAGTCTAGAGGGCTTGAGGACTTTCGCCGTCATAACCCTCCCAAGTTCACAGGTGATGAGGGTCCAGAGTAAGCGGACCAGTGGATCCAAGAGATGGAAAAAATCTTTGAGATGATTAACTGTCGGGCGGAGGTGAAAGTCAACTATGCCACGTACCTGCTGATATGGGATGCAGAGTATTGGTGGAGGAGTACGAGATTGCTGATGGGGTCAGCTCAAGAGGAAGTGACCTGGGAGTCATTCAAAAAGAAGTTTCTAGACCAGTACTTCCCAATGAGTACGAGGACCAAGTTGGGGGATGACTTTCTGAAATTGTACCAGGGGAGTATGACAGTGGGAGAGTACGCAGCTAAGTTTGAGTCGCTATCCAGACACTTCAGATTCTTCCGAGAAGAAGTTGATGAACAGTTCATGTGTCATCGCTTCCAGAATGGATTTAAGTATGAGATCCAAGATTCGGTCCTACCCTTGGGAATACAACGTTTCCAAGTGCTAGTGGAAAAGTGTAGAGAGGTGGAAGAGATGAAGAACCGGATGGCCAACAGAGGAGGGAACTTTAACTCTGGAGGGCCTAGTCGGATACATAGTCAGAACAATAAAGGGAAGCAAGTTGCCAAGCCGTATAACCGGCCACCAAACAGCAAGAGAGGCCAGAACCGACCGGGAAACCAGAGCTTTGGACGGCAATTAGGACAAGGAGTCCATTGTTATCGCTGTGGGAAGGAAGGACATATTGCAACTGCTTGTACCACGAGGGATTTGTTGTGCTTCAACTGCCATAAGCCAGGACACGTGGCGAGGGATTGTCGGGTTACGAAGGTGGAGCCAACCGTGAACACGACTAGGGCTACCCGTCCTACTGCTAGAGACCGCGTCTATCATATGGGTGCTGAAGCTGGAGGTCAAGCCCAAAAATTAATCCAGCAAGATTGTGAGATTGCAGGTAACACCCTAACTGCACTTTTTGATTCGGGGGCAACCCACTTTTTCATTGCTATGGATTGTGTGCATCGTTTGAAGTTGTCTGTATCTGCTTTGCCTTTTGATTTGGTAGTTACTACGCCTGCTAAGACTTTGACTGTAGACTCTGCATGTTTACACTGTACGGTAACAATTCAGAATAGGGACTTCTTGGTTAATCTAATCTGTCTACCCCTACAATCCCTCGAGATCATTCTCAGCATGGATATTCTAGGATGTATTAATGTTTAAAAAAAAACCTAATTTCCAAGATAAGTACTTAGTGATAATCCTGATGAAGTATTTGGTTTACATTCATCGATTAATCTATAACGTACTATTTTACGAAGAACTTTATTTTAATTCTTTTGAAATAATTTTGGGAAAACTCATTTTAATTATTAATTTTAAAAAAAAAAATGCACCCGCGCTGTGTTTTAAACTCGGGGTGTTACAACATCCTACCTTGCAATATCGACAATGTTAATATAATTATTAACCAAAACAAATAATTAAAACATTGTAATTAATAAGAAATCAATTACCTTGGAAATGGTGGGAAATGCAACGTTGCAAGATGTTGGAACCAAGTTGGTTCTAAATACTTAGGATTTTGATGTTTACAAAAGCACTCAATGTAATCTTATTTTGTACCTTGAATTATTAAATTAAATGCCCTCACAAGCTGAAGTAATCAGAAGCAGAAGATTAAAGGGTTCCAGAGATTGAATCCTGAAGGTACCAGAAGATACTCCAGGATGTCAAAACATCACGAGAAGATATCTTTGCTGGCCCAAGTCAGAAGGAAGTAAAGTCAGAAGGAGACCTGGACCATATCACAAGGAAGCCTGCCAAAGGGAGAGTTGTTCCAGACCAGAAGATGTCATAAGTCAGACTTAATCCAGAAGTTATTCTGACCAGAAGATGGCCTGGTAGTGAAATAATAAACAGCCCAGACTTGATCCAGACTTAATCAGAGGATAAGTTAATGGGTCCAGAACAAGAAAATCAATCCAGATTTGACCCAGACCAGAAGATAGCATGAATCAGGGTATGAAACTAAGTCCAGACCAGAAGAAATGATTTCCAAAATTGATCCAGACCTGATCCAGAATCAAAGGTAAAATGTTCAGACCGAAATATTATTTGTCCAGAGTTAAATTCAGTTATATCCAGACCAAGTCCAGAATTGGTCCAGATCAGAGGGAAGATATTCAGATCAATGGTTCAGATTTAAGTATTTGGCCCAGTGTTGGCCGAGATCAGAAGATCAGACCATGACCCAGTGTTAGCCGAAATCAGAAGGTTAGAAAGTGTGGTCCAGCAGTGGCCGAGATCAGAGGATCACAATAGATCAGTTTGCTGGACCAGGTTGGCCGAGATCAGAACATCAGAAGGTGTGGTCCAGGGTTTGTCGAAATCAGAGGATCACAGCAGATCACTTAGTATGGTCCAGATGTGGACTAGCGCAAAAGATCAAACGATCCAGATTTAATCATGAGGATTAACGGTGGAGATTTATTTAAATTTGATCAAAGTATTAAAAAGATTTGTTACAAAAATAAAGTGAAGTCGTATGGAAGATCAGGAGCTGTTGGCGGGATGAAACTAAAGACATGATTGGCCATTTATTTTTGAAAGAAAATCTGAAACATAAAAAAGATATGTTTTTTATTTAAGTGAAGCCCGATTGATCAAGATATTTTTGCAAGAGAATCCAGCAAGATACAGCTCGAAATTAAGCTTGGAAGCGGCCCTAATCTGCATCTATAAAAGGAGGCTCAAGGCAGAATACTTAGCATCGAAAATCTCAAAAGAGTCATACACTTCCAAAGCAAACACTCAAGTTTTCAGTGAGGTTAAGTGTGAGTTCCAGCTTTCAAGAAGCAAGCACTCATGTTATTTTCTTTCCCTTGTGTTAGATCTAAGTTGTTGAAGTAGAGTCTACAATCTGAGGGAGTTAGTGTTGGAACCAAGTTGGTTCTAAGTACTTAGGATTTTGATGTTTACAAAAGCACTCATGTAATCTTATTTTGAACCTTAAATTATTAAAACAAATGCCATCAGAAGCTGAAGTAATCAAAGCAGAAGATCAAAGGGTTCCAGAGATTGAATCCTTAAGGTACTAGAAGATACTCCAGGATGTCAAAACATTACCAGAAGGTATCTTTGCTGGTCCAGAGCAGAAGGAAGCAAAGTCAGAAGGAGACCTGGACCAGACCAGAAGGAAGCCTGCCAGAGGGAGACTTGATCCAGACCAGTAGAAGTCAAAAGTCAGACTTAATCCAGAAGTTATTTTGACCAGAAGATGGCCTGGCAGTGAAATGATAAACAGCCCAGACTTGATCCAGACTTAATCAGGGGATAAGTCAAAGGGTCCAGAACAAGAGATTCAACCCAGATTTGACCCAGACCAGAAGATAGCACGGTTCAGGGTATGAAACTAAGTCCAGACCAGAAGAAATGATCTCCAGAATTGATCTAGAACTGATCCAAAACAGAAGGTAAAATGTCCAGACTGAAATATTATTTGTCCAGATTTAATTTCAGTTTAATCCAGACCAAGTCCAGAATTGGTCCAGATCAGAGGGAAGATATTCAGATCAATGGTTCATATTTAATTATTTGGCCCAATGTTGGCCGAGATCAAAAGATCAGACCATGGCCCAGTGTTGGCCGAAATCAGAAGGTCAGGATGTGTGGTCCAGCAATGGCCGAGATCAGAGGATTACAGCATATCAGTTTGCAAGTCCAGGATGGCTGAGATCAAAAGATCAGAAGATCAAAAAGTGTGGTCCAGGGTTGGCCGAAATCAGAGGATCACAGCATATCACTTAGTATGGTCAAGATGTGGACTAGCGCAAAAGATCAAATGGTCCAGATTTAATCATGAGGATTAACGGTGGAGATTTTAATTTATTTTGATCAAAGTATTAAAAAGATTAGTTACAAAAATAAAGTGAAGTATTGTAGAACTTAGGAGCTTTTGGCGGGAAGAAACTAAAGACATGATTGGCCAGTTATTTTTGAAAGAAAATCTGAAGCTTAAAAAAGATATGTTTTTTATTTAAATGAAGCCCAATTGGTCAAGAAATTTTTGCAAGAGAATCCAGCAAGATTCAGCTCGAAATTAAGCTTGCAAGAGGCCCAATCTGCATCTATAAAAGGAGGCTCAAGGCAGAATACTTAGTATCAAAAATCACAAAAGAGTCATACACTTCCAAAGCAAACACTCAAGTTTTCAGTGAGGTTAATTGTGAGTTCCAGCTTTTAAGAAGCAAGCACTCGTGTTATTTTCTTTCCATTGTGTTAGATCTAAGTTGTTGAAGTAGAGTCTACAATATGAGGGAGTCAGAAGGGGTAGCAGATTACATGGCAATTAGATTCAAGGCGTTGTAATTCCTTCTACAATCTGGGGTTGTCGGATTGGCAGGACAAGACATGACTAAGGAAGTCAAGGTGCTGTATTCCTCAAGAGTCTAGGATTGTTAGACTGTTTGAGAAGACTGACTTGGAGGGTCAGTGGAACTGTTGTAATTCAAGGTTTGAATTAGTGAAATCCTTCAAGGTGAAGGGACTGGACGTAGCCTCGTTAACAGTGAACCAGTATAAAAATTATGTGTTTTATTTTTACTTTATATCCGCTGCTAACTCTGTTTTTATTCATACACAATTCAACCCCCCTTTCTCGTGTTTGCACCTTCAATTGGCATGAGAGCTCGGTCTCAAGGCTGAGCAGTTAATAGTGTTTGAGGAAAGGTTCAAGGGGTTCAACACGGCAGAATCCAGAGATGAACTGGGAGGCAACATCAACAGACCACCACTGTTTGATGGAGAAAGATTTGAGTATTCGAAGGACAGATTGAGAAGTTTCTTCATATCTCAAGATCCTGAATTATGGAAGATGGTAGTCAAAGGATACACTGCACCTACTGATCCAGAAGATCCAACTAAAGAACTAGACATGGATGATATGAAACCAGACCAGAGCAGATTATACAAACTTTATCACAATTCAAGAAACATCATGATCAGTGCCATCACATTCAAGGAATTTGACAAATGCACAGATAAAGAAACAGCTAAGAGCATATTCGACAGTCTGGGCTAACATACTGGTCAAACAGTATGAGATGTTCAAGATAGAAGATGATGAAAACATTGATGGAATGTTCTGCAGATTCCGGACTCTGATATCTGGACTGAAGGTCTTGAAGAAAAGCTACACAACAACAGATCATGTGAAGAAGATTCTAAGAATTTTACCAACCAAGTGGAGACCAATGGTTACTGCAGTTCAGCAAGCCAAAGATCTGAATAACTTAAGACTTGAAGATCTTATCAGCTCACTCAGGTCTCATGAAATAGAACTGGTAACAGATGAACCAAAGAAGAAGAAGAATCTGGCCCTAAAGTCGAAACAGAAGAAAGCTGCAAAGGCAGCATCAGAATCAGAGGATAGTGATAGTGACTGTGATGATATGGCTTACTTAACCAAAAAGATGGTTAAGATCTGGGAAAATAGGAAGAGGAAAGGTTCCAAGAAGAAACATAACAGCAAAGATAAGGAAGAATCTAACAAGAAGAACATCATCTGTTATGGATGCAATGAACCTGGACATATCAAGTCAGAATGTCCAAATCTGGAAAATGGCAAACAGCACAAGAAGAATTCCATATTCAGAAAGAAGGGTCTGATGGCAGCCTGGGATGTATCAGAATCAGAGGAAGAATCGTCTAATGAAGAAGAGGCAGAAACAGCAAAGATGGCACACATCAGGTCTGCCTCTGGACTTCACAAAGGTAAGAATTCTGGAAGGAAAGCAGGCAGAAGGAAGAATGATCGAAGCAGTCATTCAAGCAAGTCTTGAAGCACATCAATGGGAGCAATTCTGGCTCTGATGGCTCATAAAAATTCAAGTTCGGAATACAGCTCAAGCTCTGGAACAGATTCAGAAGATGAAGACAATGAGGTATTTTCTGATCTCTCTAAATCTGAATTAATTTATGCTGTAAAAGACTTGTTAAATGCAAACAATAAGATGTCTTTAAAACTGAAAACTCTTAGGGAAGATAAGAAAAATCTAACCAAAGAAGTCCAAGTTTTAAAGAATCGAAATTCTGAGTATGCAACTGAAAACAAAGATTTTAAAACTGAAGTTGCAAGACTCAAATCTGAAAATCAAACTCTCAAAAGTAATATATGTTCCACTTCCAAAACTGTTTGTGAATCTGATATGCATGAACAATTTTTTCAAAACTTTATTTCAAATGGAATGGAAATAAGTAAATATGCATATATGATTTATGGAAACAGTAACACTGGAAAGTAAAGCTGTTCATTCTGATGTTTTATGCAATGTTTGTGCTAAGAAAGGTCACTCTGAACTATCTTGTCCAATGGTAAAATCTGAACAAGATCAGAGAGCTGTCAAGACTAAAAAACCTGGACCCAATCAGTTCTGGGTACCAAAAGATCAAATTGTCTATGTTGCAGATATTCTAAGCAACCAAAAGGAGACACCAACAATGGTGCCTGGACAATGGATGTTGGCAATGCACAAGCAGAAGAAGGTTTATGTTCCAACATCTACCAAACAGAAGTCAAGTGACTCTGGTAGAAGAAGAACTGGTCAACACAATACCTATCAGAACCAGAACCAGAATCATAGGAGGAATAGGAAATATCAAAGATATCACACGAATCAGAACAGGAACTGGAACCAGAACCAACACTGGAACCACAATCTGAATCAGTACCAGAACCCGAACCAGAACCAGCATAATTACCATAATCAGTATAATTACCAGAATCATCATAAGTTCTAGAATCACCAGAGGAACATGGTGTATCAGCCAAAGCAGAAAAAGAAGAATCAGAATCAGGAGAGTTCTTCAAACACTCCAGCGAAATTCATCAAGACTACAAACTTGGAAGGGAATTCAAATTTCTTAATCCAAACCATGTAATCACAGAACATACAGATTTGAAATCAAAAAATCAGAAGCAAGAGGATTTTCAAAGTAAAATTGAAACTGCTGAAATAGAGGTTACATCTTGCTGTAAATACTACTATTGTTTGATATTTATGTTTACTGTGATAACAAGAAGCTTGATCTTAAAAAATCAAAGCTAGATAAGTATTATGCAGGTTTTCAAACTATCAGAGGAACCAGGTGATTCACACGAATTGAACACTTCAGCAGAAACAGCATTCCAGTGGTTTCAAAAACAAGCAGAAACCACCAGAAGCAGAATTAATGGTTTGGCTGTAATGAGTTCATTTTTAAATTAATTGATGTATATTATGTAATATGACAAACTGCTTGATCTTGATAAATCAAAGCAAGATAAAGATAGTGCAAGTTCACCAGAACCAAAGGGAGAAGAAGCAGAATAAACAGAAGTACCTGGAAAGGTAGAGGATACAAGCAAGTCAGCAACACATGACAAATCTTCAAAAGAGAAATCTGGATATTTACCAGAACCAGAAACTGGTTTATCAGAATCAGAAGCTGTTACAGATTTACCAGAACTAGAAGTTGATGTATCAGAAACAGAAGCTGTTGCAGGCAAAAGAACTTGAAAAAGCAGAAGCTTCAAGCAAGAATACGACAAATCTTCAAATCTGAAGTAGAAGGGTGGATACTTGCAATGCAAGAAGAGCTGAATGAGTTTCAAAGGAATGATGTCTGGGATCTGGTATCCAGACCAAACAAAAACATTACTGGAACCAAGTGGGTGTTCAGGAATAAACTTAATGAAAAAGGTGAAGTGGTAAGGAACAAAGCCAGACTTGTAGCTCAAGGATACAGTCAACAGGAAGGTATAGACTACACTGAGACTTTTGATCCAATGGCTGCTAATCATGATATAATGTTGTATCAAATGGATGTTAAAAGTGCATTCTTAAATGGCTATATAAGTGAGGAAGTCTATGTCAAACAGCCCACTGGATTTGAAAATTCTGATTTTTCCATACCATGTTTATAAACTTAAAAAATCTTTATATGGTTTAAAACAAGCACCAAGGGCATGGTATGACAGACTTAGTAACTTTCTGCTTAAGAATGAATTTAATAGAGGCCAGATAGATAATACTCTATTTAGGAAATCCATTAATAATGATATTTTGATTATTCAAGTTTATGTTGATGATATCATATTTGGATCGACTAATGGCACTTTGTGCAAAGAGTTTTCTGACCTAATGCAGAAAGAGTTCCAAATGAGCATGATGGGAGAACTCAAGTTCTTCCTGGGAATTCAGATTCACCAAGGTAAGTCAGGTATACTCATTCACCAATCTAAATATACTAAAGAACTTCTTAAAAAGTTCAAAATGAGTGAATGTAAGCATATGGCCACCCCCATGCAGCCAACCTGCTCACTTGAGAAAGATGAAACCAGCCAAAAGGTAGATCAGAAAACATACAGAGGTATATTTGGATCCCTTCTTTATTTAACTTCTTCTAGACCTGACATCTTGTTTAGTGTTTGTGTCTGTGCCTGTTTTCAAGCTGACCCTAGGGAATCCCATTTAACTGCTGTCAAACGAACTTTGAGATACCTTAAAGGAACCACCAACCTTACTTTGTTATACAAGAAAACCCCCACCTACAAACTCAGAGGTTTTTGTGATTCCGAAAATGCTGGAGACAAGCTGGAAGGAAAAGTACAAGTGGAAACTGAACTTTCTTAGGTGATAATTTGATCTCCTTGTCAAGCAAAAGACAAAGCACCATTGCCATGTCAATAGCTGAAGCTGAGTATATATCAGCAGCAGGATGTAGTTCACAGTTACTCTGGATGAAACATCAACTTGAAGATTACAACATCTTTGAAACCAATATCCCTTTGTTCTGTGATAACACTTCAGCCATAAACCTAACCAAAAACCCCATCTTACACTCAAGAGCCAAACACAATGAAATAAAACACCATTTCATTAGGGACCATGTTCCGAAAGGGACTTTAAGCATCTAGTTTGTGGACACTGATCATCAATGGACTGACATCTTCACCAAAGCACTACCTGAAGATAGGTTCGACTTCATCAAGAAGCATCTCAGCATTACCTCCGTATCTTACTAGCTCAAGTAGTTATCTTAGGAGTTTTTAAGTTTCTTGTAATTTTATTTTGTCTTTTATTTTCTGTTTTACTTCCTGTAATTTGTAAAGAGAAAAACAAAAAATACAAAAATAGTAGGACCTCTTTTTTGGCTGATGACAAAAAGGGGGAGAGAGAGAGAGAGAGAGAAGGAGAAATAAGTAGAAAAGGAGAGATAAAAAGAAAGGAGGAGCGAAAAAGAAAGAGATGAAAAGAGAAAGAGTTGAAAAGGAGAAGAATCAGGGAGAGAGAAAAAGAAAGAGTGAAAAAGAGAAGAAGTTGAAAAGGAGAGGAAAACAGGGAGAGAGAAAAATAAAGAGAGAAAAACAAAGAGTGAAAAAAGAAGGAGTTGAAAAGGAGAGGCTATGTGAAGGGAGAAAAGAAAGAGAGAATAAAGAAGGAGTTGAAAATGTGAGAAGAAGAGAAGAAAAGAAAGAATGAAAGAAAAGGAGTTGAAAAGGAGAAGAAAAAGTCAGTATCAGACTTAGGGGGAGAGATTGGTCTGAGGGGGAGTATTTCAAGTACTTCGAGTTACAAGCTAGCAAAATAAGTTAAGGTTTTGTCATCATCAAAAAGGGGGAGATTGTTGGAACCAAGTTGGTTCTAAGTACTTAGGATTTTGATGTTTACAAAAGCACTCAATGTAATCTTATTTTGTACCTTGAATTACTAAATTAAATGCCACCAGAAGCTGAAGTAATCAGAAGCAGAAGATCAAAGGGTTCCAGAGATTGAATGATTTCCAGAAGAAGAAATGATTGAAAGATTGAATGATTGAAAGATCAAAGGGTATGAAACTAAGTCCAGACCAGAAGAAATGATTTCCAGAATTGATCCTGACCTGATCCAAAATCAAAGGTAAAATGTCCAGACGGAAATATTATTTGTCTAGAGTTAAATTCAGGTCAATCCAGACCAAGTCCAGAATTGGTCCAGATCAGAGGGGAGATATTCAGATCAATGGTTCAGATTTAAGTATTTGGCTCAGTGTTGGCCGAGATCAGAAGATCAGACCATGGCGTAGTGTTGGCCGAAATCAGAAGGTCAAAAAGTGTGGTCCAGCAGTGGCCGAGATCAGAGGATCACAGCAGATCGGTTTGTTGAACCAGGTTGGCCGAGATCAGAAGATCAGAAGGTGTGGTCTAGGGTTGGCCGAAATCAGAGGATCATAGCAGATCACTTAGTATGGTCCAGATGTGGACTAGCGCAGAAGATCAAACGGTCTAGATTTAATCATGAGGATTAACGGTGGAGATTTAATTAAATTCTATCAAAGTATTAAAAAGATTTGTTACAAAAATAAAGTGAAGTCGTATGGAAGATCAGGAGCTGTTGGCGAGAAGAAACTAAAGACATGATTGGCCAGTTATTTTTGAAAGAAAATCTGAAGCATAAAAAAGATATGTTTTTTATTTAAGTGAAGCCCAATTGGTCAAGATATTTTTACAAGAGAATCCAGCAAGATACAGCTCGAAATTAAGCTTGGAAAAGGCCCTAATCTGCATCTATAAAAGGAGGCTCGAGGCAGAATACTTAGCATCGAAAATCACAAAAGAGTCTTACACTTCCAAAGCAAACACTCAAGTTTTCAGTGAGGTTAATTGTGAGTTCCAGCTTTCAAGAAGCAAGCACTCGTGTTATTTTCTTTCCATTGTGTTAGATCTAAGTTGTTAAAGTAGAGTCTAGAATATGAGGGAGTCAGAAGGGGTAGCAGATTACTTGGCAATTAGATTCAAGGAGTTGTAATTACTTCTACAATCTGGGGTTGTAAGATTAGTAGGAGAAGACTTGACTTAGGAAGTCAAGGTGCTGTATTCCTCAAGAGTCTAGGATTGTTAGACTGTTTGAGAAGTCTGACTTGGAGGGTTAGTGGAACTGTTGTAGTTCAAGGTTTGAATTAGTGAAATCCTTCAAGGTGAAGGGACTGGACGTAGCCTCGTTAACGGTGAACCAGTATAAAATTATGTGTTTTTATTTTTACTTTATATCCGCTGCTAACTCTATTTTATTCATACATCAAGTTTTGTTTTAAAACTGCAAAAACAGAAAAAGTATTCAAGTTAGTCAAACACAATTCAACCCCCCCCCTTCTCGTGTTTGCACCTTCAGTTTCATTAGCACTAAAGAAGTTTGAGTCATGTTGTTGTTTCTCTGCCATTTCCTTTTCAAGCTTGTTAATTCTCAACTTCAATGCTTTAAGTTCACGACCAAGGTACTCTTGGACATTTAAATCCTTAGACAGTATGTTCGTACGACCAAACTCTTCCTCCTCTTTAGATGAATATTCTGCTAAGAGCTCCTAACACAAATAAGCAAGAAAAAAAACTTTGTTAACTATCATCATTATTAACATAGAATCTGACAAGCAAAAAATTATTATTTGACTTACACATCGATTCAACCCTATTTGAACATTTTCATTATCTATCACTCTCGCTTTCACATGACCAACCTTCCACATAACACGATGAGGTATGTTTGTGAGCTCAGATCCCGTCTCTTGTAACTATACATTGACAAATTTAAAAAAACAATTAAATAACATATCTTGTACGATAAAATCATATAAACATTTACCATATTTTGTTCCATACAAGCATACCCCATATTTGATTTATTGTATGGATGCGGAGGATTTGATGCTCTTGCTTGATTTGCATTACTAACATTCTACATTAACAAGTTATTAAGTTTATACAACATGTATAAATTACTAAATAATTTTTAAATAATAATAATACATGATAATCATCAGTCATACGTTGAGCTATGAAACCACTCCAATCCTTTTCAGTTAATATGTGTGTATATTTCAACGAACGTTCATTAATAATATTACCATTTTTATCTCTTAGATGCTCTTATGTGAGTCGGGTTCTAAATGACCTAGGCAACTTTCCTATTGAGTACAAAATTTTATGTTCATCACCAACATCATAAGCATCCTACAACATAAAGTAGATCATCAATGTGTTCAATCAAATAAATTATCTTGAGTTAGTGTCTTGTATTTCCAAATTTGGTTTTTATAAACATCCAAAATTAGGTTTTCACTCTCCAATTATTGCAAGTAATTGGAATTGTCAGATGAATGATAAAAAAACAATTAAATAACATATCTTGTACAATAAAATCATATAAACATTTACCATATTTTGTTCCATACAAGCATAACCCATATGTGATTTATTGTATGGATGCGGACGATTTTATGCTCTTGCTCGATTTGCAATACTAACATTCTACATTAACAAGTTATTAAGTTTATACAACATGTATAAATTACTAAATAAATTTTAAATAATAATAATACATGATAATCATCAGTCATACGTTGAGCTATGAAACCACTCCAATCCTTTTCAGTTAATATGTGTGTATATTTCAATGAAGTTCATTAATAATATTACCATTTTTATCTCTTAGATGCTCTTATGTGAGTCGGGTTCTAAATGACCTAGGCAACTTTCCTGTTGAGTACAAAAATTTTATGTTCATCACCAACATCATAAGCATCCAACAACATAAAGTAGATCATCAATGTGTTCAGTCAAATAAATTATCTTGAGTTAGTGTCTTGTATTTCCAAATTTGGTTTTTATAAACATCCAAAATTAGGTTTTTCACTCTCCAATTATTGCAAGTAATTGGAACTATCAGATGAATGATAACTCCAATGAAACTAACAAAATAGCTTCCGTTATGCCCAATTGGTTGACCTTTTTCATCTCATGCAACTTTAAAAAATGAAAGAGTAATTAAATAAAAGAAACAATATACCTTAGAGTCTATTCTCGAATGCTCTTAAAGTACAATATAGCTTACCTCGTATTTAATTTCTTTGCTTTTTGCTTTGATACAATTTTTCATCATAATCACACCACGTGTAGGAACATATTATGCACAATTAGAAGCACAATCATCATCGTGAGGAGAAGCCATTCAACTGAAACAATAAGAATAATAATGAGAATCAATAACAATAGGAATAAAAATTAGAATAGAAATGATATATTATAACACTTTTTAAATAAATTACTCTATCATGCACAATCAATCATATATTTTTCTCTTTCGTTTGGATTCTTAATTTTCTGATTTTTATTGACACAAAATGATGGATTGATCCAAATCCCTTCATCGTGGTTGTTTCTCATATAGAGAATATCATCTATAGTTTGATCAACTTCGAGCGATTGTGATGTATTAGAGAAAGGATCATCCTCGGTATATATCTCTTCATGTTCTTACTTGTAGTGATAATTTATTTTGTTAGCTATAAGAACAATTGACCACTTTTCATCGGCAAGATTAGTGACATAGAACACATGTTGACATTGTGATGACAAAATAAAAGGTTCATCTTGTACCCCACTTTATTAAGGTCCACCTTCACAAACCCACACTTATCATTTTGAATGTTATTGTTGTTGTCAACCAACTTGCAACCAAACACATGCATTATAAATTATGTGTAATCGAACTCCCATATGCATTAAATGACCCCAAAGTATGACATATCGGCAAGTGAGGGGTTTCTATCTTTGGCACTTGAGACATGCACATATTGAGTTACGAGTGTGATGCTGCTATTTTGCATAATACTTTCATGATCTTATTCTCTTGTATGAAATGTGTACTTATTAATTTGATAACCAAAATAATAAAGAACATATAAACTTGGAGCAGTTACTAGCCATCTCAATCTATCTGAAATTGAATTTGGATTTTTAGCTAATTCTAAAAAATGTGCTCTTTTAGCCAAGATGTAAAAGTTCAATTGTGTTCTCTTGTCATACATAACTAGATAGGTAGGTTATAAATCAACATAATCACCGACCAAGTACTGTGAGGACTACTTTGGATACCATTTGAATTTATTCTGGTAGTAGACAATGCAAGACATAGGTTTCTTTGTTCTTGGCCAATATTAGAGTAACATATTGAGTTACGAGTGTGACGCTGCTATTTTGCATAATACTTTCATGATCTTATTCTCTTGTATGAAATGTGTACTTATTAATTTCATAACCAAAATAATAAAGAACATATAAACTTGGAGCAGTTACTAGCCATCTCAATCTATCTGAAATTGAATTTGGATTTTAAGCAAATTCTAAAAAATGTGCTCTTTTAGCCAAGATGTAAAAGTTCAATTGTGTTCTCTTGTCATACATAACTAGATAGGTAGGTTATAAATCAACATAATCACCGACCAAGTACTGTGAGGACTACTTTGGATACCATGTGAATTTATTCTGTTAGTAGACAATGCAAGACATAGGTTTCTTTGTTCTTGGCCAATATTAGAGTAATCATTATCAATTTTCAACCATTGAGCAAAATCTACAGGATTTCTTGGTATTATCGCGAAACACTATATTTGGGACAAATACTTGATGATGCATATTCATTACGAAATAAAATACAGTCATTAGGACAAAATAACATAATTCGTTTGACTTCATAAGTTCGACTAGGGAACACATTATCTTTAGGCAAAATATAATTTAACAATGTTAGTAAGTTTGTAAAACTCTTGTCAAACCACATATTGCCTACTTTTAGGTTATACAATGTCAAGACGGAAAACAATCTTTTGAATTTAGTACATCCATCATATAACAATTTCTCTGCATCATTAACTAGCTTCTCAGACATTTCAGGACATTCATGAAGATCTTCTTCAATTCCATTTACAATTTCATCAACTCGATCACACTCATTTGTATCTGTGTTAAAATCATTTGATATATTTTTCACATTGCTCCTCGAATAAGTAGACATAGTTTCTACTTCCCCATGTATTGTCCATAGTAGACTAAATGATCGTGCAACTCACTCGCACTAACATCTTTTTCATAAAAACAACCTAAACAACAAACCTGACAAACTCTTCAACTCCATCTTTGTATTCTTTTGAAATACAACTAGCAAACACTCATCTCTAATTCATAGTTTTGTGATCTTATTATAGTTAGATATTAAAAATAGTTCCTTGTTATATTCACATTATATCAATATATTTTATGATTCTTATCCTCGATCCAAGAAAATTTCACCAATAAAGAATGTTAAGTGTCGAATCTACAAGACATAAGCCATATCAAAAAAATCCAAGCCGTGAAACTTCAACAAAAAAAGGTAAATCAAAAGAATCTTAACGATGAAACATAAAAAAGGAATAAGAGTTGCATCAAATCCTATCCATGAAACTTAAAAAAAATAGGCAAATCAAATAATCAAGTACAAAATTTTATGTAATTCAAATTACTAATTCCTAAACAACCATGCATTTTATTCATAAGTCATAATAGTTAGTGGCATTCTATAAAGAAAATAGAAATATGAATCTGTTGGAACATAGAGTATGTTAGTGTGTGAAATTAAAAATTATTGAAGTCTCACATTGGAAAACTCTCATATGTTAAGTAGTTTTCATCGCTATATAAAAAGTGTCAAACTTTTGTTGATGTTCGACAATCGATAGAAAACATATGTGGGTTTGCTTCCATCACTAAAAAGTGACAAACCTTTGTGAAAAGCACACCAAAGTTGGATGCATTTCTCAACTTTCTCTTTTCTCCTTTTTTTATCATGCTCGATATATTTTCGAGCCACTTATCCCTTTTCTTTCTGTCCCATCGATTTTTGAGTGGTTCTAATGCCACTGTCATTTTTAGTGGTTTATGTCATAGACCCTTCGTTGTTTGAGAGCGGTTTTTGTATCATAGTTCTTTTGATTTTGAGTGGTCCTAATATCCGTCATATTGAGAGTGACTTTAACAGCCATATTGAGCGTGTAATTCTAAAACAATTTTCTACGGTGCAGTAGAACTTCGATACAGTTTTTCCGGGTTGTGTTATCCTAGAGACTTTGTGGTTACTAGTCTGTTTTGTATAATTTGGGCAGTGCCGCGAAATGTCTTAAACAGAGAGACCTAGTCCGCGACTCAACACAAAAATGAGAGTTTGTCTTAGCAATGCACCTGTTAAGACAAACTCTCATTTTTAAAGTTTTGATGAAAATAAACAAAGGTTAATTAAAGATCGTTAATTATGATTCTAAATGTACTGTTAAAGATCGATCAATCTCCATCAATTAAACAAAGTTGTTGCCTCTGGAAGTTACATGGATATGATCACCACATGGCAGGGAACACATAGGATCTATTCAAATCAAAGAGGACATTCGAATTGCAAAAGAAAAAGATTCTCAAAAAAGCTTGTCCAGACAGTTCTGGAAATGACTGTCAAGACTGTTAAACAATCTTGAAGTCAAGTCATTTTCCAGTATGTTCATAAAAAAAGTCCAGATTGATTATTAGTCTCCAGGATACTTAAAGTTCAAAAGTCCATAATGATCATCAATCTCCAGACAGTTTTAGCGGCTTTAGTACAAGCTTCCTACATCAAGTTTTCATGATCTTTTCCAATCTGTTTTAATTGATCAAAAGCTCCAAGTCAAGCCAGCAATATTATCACTTATCTGAAACATTAAAGGATCATTAATTACTCAAGAAAATCTGATCTAAAAAGCAATACACAGCCCAGTCAAAACAGAAAATAAAAATAGTCAAAAGTTGGATTATTTTTATTCAGAAATATTGCCTCTGGTCAAGCCTGACAAGAGCACAACCAACAGCTGTATTGACCTCCATTTAATGCTCTCAAGCCTATAAAAGGAATGCCAAAGCTCAAGGAAAACACAGAAGTTCAAGTGCTAACAAGTCTCTCAAAATCATTCACATTTACATACTTGAAATTCTCTCATCACATAAAAGAATCAGTCTGATTAAGTTTTTATTTACTCTGATACAGTTGTACTGAATTCTTTGTAAAGAATCGAATCTCAAACAAGAGTTGAGACACCTCAGATTCTAACAAAACAATCTCATCATTATTGTAAAACTCAAACTATAAGAGTTAAGTATAGTTTGGGGTAGATTGTAAGAAATCCTATCAAGGTTGGTAGGTGATTTGATTAATCTCTTTCTCGGTGGAATTAGATTAAAGTTTGTAACCAAGATCAAGGTTGATCTAAGCTAGGTGCTGTAAAACCAAGTAGGTTCTTGTTTTCAACACTTAGTGGAAAATCTCACAATTGTGAGGATCGGACGTAGCCCAAGTTGGGTGAACCAAGATACATTCGTGTGTGGTATCTCTTATCCTTTATCTCTTTATTCAGTTTGATTGTTTTTCAAGATTAAAAATATAAACTGTTTTCTGTTTTACAACTAATCAAGAACGTTCTACGTTTTTTTGATAAACCAAGAACGTTCTCCGTTTTTCTGCTTTCTTAATCAAGAACGTTCTTAAGTTTAAATCTTTAGTTTTTCAGGAAATTTTAAAAAGGGAGATTTGCAATTCAAACCCCCTTCATTGTAAATCAATTTTGCTACTTCAATTGGCATCAGAGCACAGTCTCTAAAAAGAACACTTAACAAGTGTTAGAGAAAAAGATCGAGAAAAATGTCCAAAGCAACATACATTGTTGAGGGAGGATCCTCAAACAGACCACCATTCTTTGATGGTACTGATTACTATTTTTGGAAAAGCAAAACGCAATTGTTTCTTAAATCACAAGACACGGGCATGTGGAACATCATAATCAATGGAAGTCATATTCCAAGAATGAATCAAGAAGATTTAACTTCAGCAGAGAAGAAAGAAGCAGACTGGACTGCTGATGATAAAGCTAAGGAACTCCTAAATTCTAAAGCTCATTTATTCTTATCGTGTGCTTTGAGCAGGGAAGAAAGTGAAAGAGTAGACGAATGTGAAACTGCTAAAGAAGTATGGGAAACATTGCAAACTCACCATGAAGGAACAAGCCATGTCAAAGAAACAAGAATAGACATTGGTATAAGAAAATTTGAATTATTTGAAATGCAAGAAGCATAAACTATTGATGAGATGTACACAAGATTCACAACAATAGTGAATGAGATGTGTTCCCTTGGCAAAGCTTGTTCAATACAAGACAGAGTGAGAAAGATCATGAGATGTCTTCCAGTTGTATGGAGAGCAATGGTAACAGCTATAAGCCAAGCCAAGAATCTTGAAAGACTTCCCCTGGAAGAACTGATAGGAACCTTAAGAGCACATCAAATACTGCTACAAGAAGATAAACCAGCCAAGAAAGGAAAAGTAGTGGCTCTGAAGGCATCTCAAGAAGCATCATACTACAAACTGATGAAGAACCAGAAGAAACTGGACAAGAAGATGTTGATGAAGAAATTGCTCTTCTCACCAGAAGAATACATAGAATGATGAGAAGGAGATATCAAATCAAGATGGGATTTCCAAATAAAAATCCCAAAATAGAAACAGACAAAAGCCAGATTACATGTTTTGGTTGTAATAAGTTAAGACATTACAAAGCTGAATGTCCCTAAAATAAGAAAACACTAAAACGATTTCCATTCAAAAAGAAATCAATGATGGCCACATGGGATGACTTAGAAGAATCAGACACAGAAGAAGGAGAAGAAGCCAACATATGCTTGATGGCAGATACAGAAGAAAATAAGGTAACAAATTTTGACTCTTGCTCATTGTGTGAACTAATGGGAAAAGAATTCGACAACTTGCTTAATGATTCAAACTTCCTCATTCAAAAATGTAGTTCTTTAAAAGAACAAGTTTTTAAAGAAAAAGAAGAAAAAGAAAAGGCTCAGGCTATGATTGATATTCTCAAGAATACCATTCAAGAACTGAGAGAATCAAAACAGCAAAGTTGTGAAAATCAGAAAGGCCAAGAACGTTCTGCAGCTAAAACGACGAACGTTCTCCTTAAATCTAAAAAAGAAATTTTGAAAACTGATTTGCTAAATTTTATTAAAGCTACTAAAATATTTCAAAAAATCATGGGATCACAAATTGGAATATTAGATAAAGTTGGTCTTGGTTTCAATCAAACTCAAAAAACCAAAATGTATGAAAACTTTTTTATTCCGGAAAGCAAGATATAAAAATGTAAAACCAAATGTGTTGGAACCAAGTTGGTTCTATACTTAGTTTTGATGTTAACAAAAGTATTTTATTTAAATAGTATGTTGACTTAGAAGAATAAATCAGAGAATGACACCACCAGAAGATACATCCAGAGGAAGCAACCAGAAGATAGAAATGTCACCAGAAGGTTAGGCCAGATAATGCATCCAGAAGACACCAGAAGATACACACCCAGAGGATATCAAAGGATGTCATCAAAGGTCAAATAACATCATCAGAGGATATCTTTCTTGGCCCAGATCAGAAGGAAGCAGAGTTTAGAAGGAGACCTGGTCCATACCAGAAGGAATCATAAGACAAACTTGGTCCAGAATTAATTCTGACCAGAAGATAGCTTGGTCGTGAATATATGAATCAGTCCGGACTTAATCCAGACTTGATCCAGAGCAGAAGATAACTATGACTAGGTCCAGACTTGGTCCAGACCAGAAGATAGCATGTTCCAGAACATAAAACTTAGTCCAGATGAGAAGAAATGTTGTCCAGATTTAATCCAGATCAGCGGATAAATGTCTAATTTTAAAATGTCATAATTCCAAATTTAATTCAGACTCAGTCCAGACTTGGTCCAGATCAGAGGGAAATTGTTCAGATCAAAGGTCCAGATTTAAGCATCATCGCCCTGTGTTGGCCGAGATTAGAAGATCAAATCATATGGCCCAGTGTTGGCCGAGATCAGAAGATCAGATCATATGGTCCAATGATTGGCCGAGATCAGAAGATCAAATCATATGGTCCAATGTTGGCCGAGATCAGAGGATCATAGAATTGGGGAAGATCATATCATAAAGTCCAGAGTTGGTCAAAATTAAAAGATCATACGGTCCATATTTAATCATGATGAAAATCAGTGATAACTTGATTAAAATTCGAAGAAGACTTGATTAAATTTTGATAGAAATTTGATCAAAGTATTAAGGGGATTTGATTCAAAAATTACTGAAGACTTGAAGAAATTTGAATGCAATCTGAAGCTTAAAAAGATATGGTTTGAAATTAAAAGAAACAAGATTGGTCAACAGAACTTTCAAATGCAATCTGAAGCTAAAAAGATACGTTTTTTATTTAAGTGAAACAGGATTGGCCAAGTTATTTTAGCAAGAGAATCTGGACAGATACAGCTCGAATTTGATCATGGAAGAAACCCTAATTTTCATCTATAAAAGGAGGCTCAAGGCAGAAGACTTAGTATCGAAAATTAGTAAAAGAGTCATACACTTCCAGAAGCAAACACTCGAGTTTTTAGTGAGGTTAATTGAGTTTCGACTTTCCAGAAGCAAGTACTCGTGTTTTTCGTTCCCTTGTGTTAAATCTATATTGTTAAAGTAGAGTCTACAATCTGAAGAGTCAGAAAAGAAGTAGCAGGTGACTTAGCAATTAGATTCAAGGTGTTCCTTCTGCAATTTGGGTTGTCAGATTGGTAGGAGAAGACTTGACTTGAGAAGTCAAGGTGCTGTGTTCCTCAAAAGTTTAGGATTGTTAGACTGTTTGGGAAGACTGACTTGGAGGGTCAGTAGTGTTGTTGTAATTCAAAGGTTTTGAATTAGTTGAAAAATCCTTCGAGGTGAAGGGACTGGATGTAGCCTAGTTAATGGTGAACCAGGATAAATCCTTGTGTTGTTTATTTTACCTTATTCGCTGCTAACTCTACTTGATTATATTTCAGATTTCAAATAATCATCAAAAACAAAAAAGAATTCAAGTAGTACAAACACAATTCAACCCCCCCTTCTCGTGTTTGCACCTTCAAAATGATTATACTGTAAAAAACTTGGACATTTGGAATTTGCTTGCTACTTTAAAAAACGGGATGAAAAGATTAAGAGCAGAAGGATGTTTAAAAGGAAATAAAGTTCTGCAAATAGAGAATCAATTTTGAAAAAAATGCAAAAGGGAGAACGTTCTCCAGACTGTTCTCAAAATGGAGAAAGTTCTGGAATAAAAACTAAACTTTCTCCAGAAAGTTTAAAAAAGGGAGAACGATCTACAACCTTTATAAAATCAAGATTAAAACCTTTTAAAACCCAAATTTCAAAATCAATACCAAGACCAACAATTAAATGCTCCTACTGTCTCAAATTTGGTCATCAAGAGTCAACATGTTATTTCATAAAGAAACAAATTATTAAGACTAACTCTCAAGGACCCAAGACAAGTGGGTACCTAAAGTGAATGAAAACTCTTATGCAGGCTGGATTTCAAAGTGCCAAGAGAAACCTTGGTTCTTGGACAATGGTTGTTCAAGACACATGACATGTGATAAAAACTATTTCATGTCCTTCATTAAAAAGGATGGAGGATCAGTTACTTTTGGCAACAACAACCAAGCTCATATCAAAGGTAAATGAACTATTGGTAAGGCAAACTCTGCTCAAATAACTGATGTTCAATACGTTGAAGGTTTGAAACATAACCTTCTAAGTATAAGTCAGTTATGTGACAATGGTTTTGAAGTTATCTTCAAACCAAGAGTATGTGAAGTTAGAAAAACAGATTCTGGAGAGGTGTTATTTTCTGGAAATAGAAAGAAAAATTTATATGTCCTATATCTTGATGAATTACCAGATGAATCCTATTTTATGTCAATCAATAAAGATAAATGGATATGGCATAAAAGGGCTGGACATATAAGTATGAAAACAATTTCAAAAATCTCTAAACTGGATCTTGTTAAAGGATTGCCTAAACTGAATTTTGATAAAAATAGAATTTGTGAAGCTTGTGCAAAAGGAAAGCAAGTCAAGAGTAGTTTTCATTCAAAAGATTTTATAACTACAAACAGAACTCTTGAATTACTTCACATAGATCTTTTTGGGTCAATCAAAACAACAAATCTATGAGGAATGAGATATGGTTTTGTCATTGTCGATGATTTCTCTAGATACACTTGGGTACTGTTTTTAAAACAAAAGGATGATGCATTTGATGAATTTAAAACATTTTGCAAAAAGGTACATAATGAAAAAGAATCCAGTATCATTTCTATAAGAAGTGATCATGGAGGAGAGTTCATAAATGCCTCTTTTAAAAACTTCTTTGATGAACTTGGCATTTCTCATAATCTATCTTGTGCAAGAACTCCACAACAGAATGGAGTTGTTGAACGAAAAAATAGAACACTTCAAGAAATGGCAAGAACAATCTTAGAAGAATCAAATGTTGAAAGATATTTTTGGGCAGAAGCCATTAACACTTCTTGCTATATCTTAAATCGTGTATCAATGAGAAAAATCATTAACAAAACTCCTTATGAAATCTGGAGAAATAGAAAACCAAACATTTCATATTTTCACATTTTTGGATGTTATTGTTATATTTCAAGCAACAAAGATGTCCTTGGAAAGTTTGATGCAAAATCAGACAAGGCAATATTTTTGGGGGTATGCAACTGATTCCAAGGGATATCAAGTGTTTAATCTAAGAACCAAGGTTGTAGAAATTAGTATGCACGTGTTATCTGATAAGTTTGATTATTTGGATCTAAGTAAAAAGGATAAGGAAGAGGAAATCCAAACTGGTGTGCAGCAACAGAATGATGTGCAGGAAACCGAGATTGATAAACAATCTACATTTCATTCTCCACCAAAAAAATGGAGAACAATTGAAGGACATCCTCAAACTCAAATAATTGGAGAAACTGCTGATGGAATTAGAACAAGAAGATCATTCAAGAATGACGAATGCAGCATGGCAATGATATCCCAGATTGAACCCAAATCCATTAAAGAAGCAATAATAGATCAATCTTGGATAGAAGCCATGAAAGAAAAATTGCTTCAGTTTGAGAAAAATGAAGTCTGGACTTTGGTTCCTGATCCACAAGACCAAACTGTCATTGGTACAAGATGGGTATTCAAAAACAAACTCAATGAAGAAGGCAAGGTCATTCGCAACAAAGCAAGGCTATAATCAACAGGAAGGTATTGATTACGACGAAACGTTTGCCCCTGTTGCAAGGTTAGAAGCTATTCGTATACTTCTTGCATATGCATCTCATAAGCTTGTTAAATTATTTCAAATGGATGTTAAAAGTTCATTTTTAAATGGCTTTTTAAATGAACAAGTTTATGTGCGACAACCCCCAGGCTTTGAGGATCAATCAAAACCAAACCATGTTTTTAAACTTACCAAAGCTCTCTATGGTTTGAAACAAGCACCAGGAGCTTGGTATGAAAGATTAAGTTCCTTCTTAATCAAAAACGGATTTTCCAGAGGAAACATTGACACTACACTTTTCAAAAAAAATGATAAAAATGATTTACTCATAGTTCAAGTGTATGTTGATGATATAATCTTTGGTTCAACCAATGAAAAAATGTGTGATGCTTTTTCAAAACTCATGCAAAGTGAATTTGAAGTGAGTATGATGGGGGAATTAAGATACTTTCTTGGTTTACAAATCAAGCAGCATGATGATGGCACTTTTATTTGTCAAGAAAAGTATACAAAAGACTTTTTAACAAAATATAAAATGAATGAAGCCAAAATCATGACTACTCCCATGCATCATCTTCTTCATTGGACAAAGATGAAAATGGAAAATTTGTTTCTGAAAAGGAGTATAGAGGCATGAGAGGTTCTTTCTTATATCTAACTGCGAGTAGGCCTGATATTGTATTCACAGTAGGATTATGTGCTAGATTTCAATTTGCACCCCAAAAATCACATTTAACGGCAGTAAAACGCATCTTTAGATATCTTGTTGGTACTACTGATCTTGGCTTTTGGTATAGAAAATGTTCACATTTTGATCTTGTAGCTTATTGCGATGCTGATTACGCTGGAGATAAAATTGAAAGTAAAAGCACAAGTGGAGAGCATGTCAGTTCCTGGGTGAAGCATTGATAAGCTGGTCTTGCAGGAAACAAAACACAATAGCCTTATCAACCACCGAAGTTGAATATGTTTCAGCATCAAACTGCTGCTCACAAGTAATTTGGATTAAAAATCAACTTGAAGACTTCTCTGTAAGTTACTCAAGTATTCCAATTTATTGTGATAATACTAGTGCTATCAATTTATCTAAAAATCCTATTCAGCGCTCACGATCAAAACACATTGAAATAAAACAACATTTTATTTGTGATCATGTTAGCAAGAAAAACATTGAATTAATCTTTGTTGATACACAAAATCAGCTTGCTGATATATTTACAAAGCCTTTAGTTGAGGATAGTTTTAATTCAATTAAAGAAAAATTGAAAATCATGAGAAATCCAGAGAAATCTCATTAAAATTCTGCTTTTGCAGAAAACGGAGAACGTTTATCAATCTCCGTTTTTTAGTCATCTTTCTCCGTTTGAGAAACAACTTTCTCCTCTGCGTTTCACTTCTTCTCTACGCAGGCAAAAGGAAAAAGGGGAGTCTTGGCATTTAATGCTCTTGTCCCATGCCTCCAAAAAACACCCTGACACACTGTCAATTGATGCATTGCATCTCCTCATCATCCCTCCCTAGGTTTTCACTCATAATTACTTATTTCTTTCTAAAAAAGCAACATTGCCTCTGAAGTTTCTCACGAACCATTCAAATCTTTCTCTTCATCTTCCTCTAAACCCTTCTTTCTCTCTGAAAATTCTAATGACAAGAACGAAATCTTGTGCTCGCAAAAATGCGTATACTGAATCACCATCACCACCACCCTCTTCTCCGTTTCACATTCGTTCACCTTCTCCACCACCCAGACCTTCTCCCATTAAAATGCATTTCTCATCATCAGACTCTTCATCTTTGTCATCAAGGGAATCAAGTCCTATCATTCTCCCTCTTAGACCACTCACAACTGTTTTCCCTCCATCTCACTCTCAATCTCTACCAAATATTGCTCAAGATCCACCACACTTAAGAAATCCAACAAAACCCACAAAAACTCAACGACGGTCTATGAGAATTCTTGTTGGAATAGGGACATCAAAACCTAAAAAGACTGATTCTCCCATGTTTATAATCTTTGATAGTGATGAAGAAGAAATTGATGTTCCTCCTTCCAATGTCCCTCTAGAAACCTCTCATCAAACAACTCAAACACCCCCAACACAAAGGCAAACTTTGTACTGAACCTTCTTTTATAACCCCTCCTAACCAAAAGAGGAAAAATATAGATGAAATTTTCTCTCCCTCAAAATCATCACAACCTCCTTCAAAAATTATGAAGAAGAAATCTACCATCACCCTCTCTCAATTTCTTGCTAAAAAGAAATTAAGGAACCCTCAGAGAAGCAAATCAAGGGCTCCTAAACAGACCAAACAGAAGTCTTCTCTTTCTGTTGAAAAAACTCTAGAACGTTCTCCAGAACGTTCATCAATACCTAAACGTTCATTGTTTTGTGAACTATCTCCTTCTGCCCCCCAAAGTTCTCCTCTCCACAACACCAACAACATTCCTCTGATTCCCTCCTCTGCATCTAAGCTGTACAAATAAAAATGGGCTCAACGCCCTATTGGAGTGGGAAGAATTGTTATGTTTGACAACCTGGTTGTTGATGGAAACGTTGTAAAACATCACACTGATGTTTTGGGCTGGACCTCCTTTCTTCATATATCAGAATGTTACTACCCAGATGTCATCAGGGCTTTCTATTGTCAAGCAAGGACTTTCTCTGACAAGTCCCTGATCATCTCAAAGGTCAAGGGGATAAAGATAAACTTAACTCCAGAATCCATGGCCTCCATACTTAACCTCCCTACTGAAAGCCCTGCTGTTTATGGAGATAAATGGTATGGAGCTTTAAATTTAAACAATACAAAGGTGCTCTCTGACCTTTTCCAATAAGGGTCTACGCGTCAACTTTCAACTTTCCTCAAACCCCTTCCAAAAATTTTCAACAACATCAGCCACCATACCATACTTCCTCACTATGGAAGTCATGAGTATGTGTCAGACAATGATGCCCTCATAATCCATCATCTCCTAAACTGCAAGTGCCTCAACCTTCCCCACATCATCATCCATCACATGGTAGCTGCTGCAAATAAGGACTACAGGAAAAACATTGTAACTTATAAGATGATTCCGACCAGAATATTCAAGTACTTTCAAATCCCTCTCAGCAATGAGAAGAGTTTGATCAAAATCTCAAAGTTTTCTTCAAAGAATATTTCTCATATGAAGAAAATATCTTCTGAGACAAGTGCTCCTTCATCATTCTTTCCGCCTTCACTTAAAAGGAAGCGCTCGTCAATGAGAAGAGCTGCTGCTCCAGCTCCAACCCCAGCCCTCACATAAACTTCCTGAAGCAGTAGTAGAAACTGCTAAAGAACGTTCGGCTGAAAACCAAGAAAGTTCACCTGCCCAACCAATTTGTCCCCACACTTTCTCCGTTTTTCCCCAACCTTCAACCTTATCCTCTACAGACTTTCTCCATTACTTTCAATCACCCATTAACGATATGTGCACCCTCCTTCCCAACCAGCACGTTTCCTCCATGTCACCATTATTCATCTCACCCCAGAAAACTAGTCCCTCACTCTTTGGGATAAGTCAATTTTTGACTTTTTCTGATACACCTGGACCCTCAATTAACCAGAAGTCTATCTCTAATCCCTCACCACTTACCTCCAATCCTTCAACCTCCACTCATCCTGCCCCTTCTATGCCTCCTCCTCCATCAAAAGAACCTACAAATTATGAGATCATGGCTTCCCTTCAAACGATTATGGACGCCAGACTCAGCAAGATTTAGAGTCCACCCTCCTACGCACCTGGATGACAGAACAACTTGCTCCAAAGCTTGGACTTGTTCCTCCTCCTGTTCATCCTTCTCCTTCTCCTCAACCTAATGCTGATCCTACCAAGTCCTCTTCTTCAGAAGGATCTTCACCATCGTTGGCATCTTAGGATCTTTTTCTCCCACCTTTTTTTATGACAAAGGGGAGAATTAATTTGAAGATTTTAGATTAAGTTTAAACATTTTGTAATTACATAGAAGTCTTTTTTGTATATGGTACTCCTATATATCTTCTTACTTAATCTCATTGTGTAATTATCAATTGATATCATCTAATGAAAAGTCTTTATTATGAATCTATTTGCTACGAATCTATTTGCTCTTGAATTTACATGATTTATCTTCTGTCAAAATTAAATCACTGCACAAATTGAGGGGGAGCTTTCAAGCTCTTTCAAAATTAGAATCAAAATTAAAATCTGAATTAACATGTTTTTCATCATCAAAAAGGGGGAGATTGTTAAGACAAACTCTAATTTTTAAAGTTTTGATGAAAATAAACAAAGGTTAGTTAAAGATCCTTAATTATGATTCTAAATGTATTGTTAATTTAACTTGTGCTTTTGAGTGTATTAATTCAAAGATAGGGTTCAAAAGAATCAAAGAAATCAGCATAAACAAAGGCAGAGAACATTCTTGACATATTCTGGAAAACGGAGAATGTTCCCAGATTCAAATATGGCCATGACAGCATAAAGATCCATCAATCTCCATCAATTAAACAAAGTTGTTGCCTCTAGAAGTTACATGGATATGATCACCACATGGCAGGGAACACATAGGATCTATTCAAATCAAAGAGGACATTCGAATTGCAAAAGAAAAAGACTCTCAAACAAGCTTGTCCAGACAGTTCTAGAAATGACAGTCAAGACTGTTAAACAATCTTGAAGTCAAGTCAGTTTCCAGTATGTTCAGAAAAAATGTCCAGATTGATTATCAGTCTCCAGGATACTTAAAGTTCAAAAGTCCAGAATGATAATCAATCTCTAGTCAGTTTTAGCAGCTTCAGTACAAGCTTCCTACATCAAGTTTTCATGATCTTTCCCAATCTGTTTTAATTGATCAAAAGCTCCAGTTCAAGCCAGCAATATTATCACTTATCTGAAGCATTAAAGGATCATTAATTACTCAAGAAAATCTGATCTAAAACGCAAAACACAGCCCAATCAAAACATAAAATAAAAATAGTCAAAAGTTGGATTATTTTTATTCAGAAATATTGCCTTTGGTCAAGCCTGACAAGGGCACTACCAACAGCTCTATTGACCTCCATTTAATGCTCTCAAGCCTATAAAAGGAAGGCCAAAGCTCAAGGAAAACGCAGAAGTTCAAGTGCTAACAAGTCTCTCAAAATCATTCACATTTACATACTTGAAATTCTCTCATCACATAAAAGAATCAGTCTGATTAAGTTTTTATTTACTCTGATACAGTTGTACTAAATTCTTTGTAAAGAATCGAATCTCAAACAAGAGTTGAGACACCTCAGATTCTAACAAAACAATCTCATCATTATTGTAAAACTCAAACTATAAGAGTTAAGTATAGTTTGGGGTAGGTGATTTGATTAATCTCTTTCTGGGTGGAATTAGATTAAAGTCTGTAACAAAGATCAAGGTTGTTCTAAGCTAGGTTTTGTAAAACCAAGAAGGTTCTTGTTTTAAACACTTAGTGGAAAATCTCACAATTGTGAGGATCGGACATAGCCCAAGTTGGGTGAACCAGGATACATCCGTGTGTGGTATCTCTTATCATTTATCTCTTTATTCAGTTTGATTGTTTTTCAAGATTAAAAATATAAACTATTTTCTGTTTTACAACTAATCAAGAACGTTCTCCGTTTTTCTAATAAACGAAGAACGTTCTCCGTTTTTCTGCTTTCTTAATCAAGAACATTCTTGAGTTTAAATCTTAAGTTTTTCAGGAAATTTTAAAAAGGAAGATTTATAATTCAAACCCCCTTCCTTGTAAATCAATTTTGCTACTTTAGCACCTTCCCAAATCTGCGATTTTGCGACTATAAGTAGTATTGAGCAAGCAATTGAGATTTTGTTTCTTGTGTTTAGAGGATTGACAAGATGGTTGGTTTCTTGTTTTAAGAAAAAAAAAATAAGGGTTTAATCACAATGATTATTAGCACGAAGAGTGAAAAAAGCGGCTAGGTTACATTTTATTGCAATTTATAGTGTTTAATGAAAAAGTGATATTCATTGATAGCAGTTACATAAATTTTTAAAGTATTTTATAGCGTTTATCAAAAAGCACTATGCATTGTGTTTATGCAAAAGTGTTATGCTTTTATAGCACTTACGTAGAAAACGTTATGTTTTTACAACATTCATTGTAAAAAGTCTTATAATAAATGTCCATGTAATTTTTAATAGCGCTATATTTTGTGCAATATAAAAAGCTAATTTTGGCATAGTAATTAATTTAGACAAAATTTGAACTAGGGTTCTTTCAAATAGTTTATGTATAACTAATGTCATTAACCACTTGAGTTAAATATCTTCGTTAAATAACTAATGAGTCCAATGCACACATCAATAAAATCTAAAATATTAGTTGAATTTCCGACAAAAATTAAAGAAAAAAAATATAATTAACCTCTAATTTAGCATCCCTAATAGTTATTGTTAAATAGTAGAGATAAAATTAAATAATCCCTTTGAATCCATTATAAGTAAAAAATACATATTTAACACTTGTTGAGAGAAATAGTTACATTTATTTAATTTTGTTGATTAATTTCATGTAAAAAAATGAAATAAATTTACCATATTACTCCTAATTATAATTGTCAACTCCTAAAAACATAAAGAAATTAATTTGAAAGTATTTTTGGAATAATAACAATAAATGTGCTAGCATAAGTTGACATTTACTTGTATTTTGAGATATTAAAAAAAATTAACTTATAGTTGAATCCTACGAAATTAACAAATAAATTAAGCAACTACAAAGTTGTTGGATCAAAATCCAAAACCCAAGGTCTTCCCTTAGTAAATTTATGCTTAAGTATTTATTGAGCCCCAATAAGATATCATCTTCTAATCATAAATTTATTTCATCTAAAAAAATACATAACCCAAACTACATCTTCTAAGCTATACATAATTAGTGACATATGGAGCCCCTCTAAAATGTTGGATCAAAATTCAAATCCCAACTACTCTCTTCTAAATTTTGATACAACAACTATGCAATATCCATAAATAAACTTGAATCATCACTCCGTTTCATCATACGGGTATTTACCAAGTTAATTGAGTAGGTTGTTGAATTGTCAACACCACTGATTACGACTAAGTATAATTCTTAATTCCAATTAGCAAGCTATGAATCACATGCTACAATAAATATCCTCCATGCACTAGTTTTCTTTCCTAAGTTTGCAAATCATAATTAATATATAGAAGTAATTATACCGCTTTAAAAAGAGTTTACCTAGATGATCTTTATGATATAAATTTTTAATCTAAATAGAAAAAAATTGACTAAAATAAAATAAAATTATGAGAAATAGATAAAATTGAGAGAAGTTTGGATTGAAAAGATCCAAACTCAAATTCAAGCATGTAACACCAACAAATATAATTAAAATTCTTTTTCTTTTTGTTTTTGGTGGTGATTCAACTATCTTTTAGAAAGTTTACAATGATGAATCAATAAATATCCTCTCATAGAGAACATTGCTATTAAATACATCTAGAAGTTCAAACAATGCAATACAAACATCTTCAATTAAATTGGACCAAAGAAATATTTGCATATAAAATACAAGTGTTTGTAGTCTTTTTCAAAACTCTGATTCTGATGATGAGAATAAATAACTTCTCTGATTATGATGAATATTATGTGTATCCTACCTCTACTCTACCATTTGTCATCCTTACAAAAAATTTAACTTGGAAATTCCTTTTTCTAATTTTACAAAATTTATATATTTGAGTAAAGTACGTAAATAACGTTCCATACTTAATTGATATCAACCTTCAATTAAGAAATTGTGTGCCATTTAAAACATAATCATGAAGAATTACATGTTAGTATATGCTATGAGAAATTCTTAAGTGACACTTACCCAACATCTAAGATTTAGACACAACCAATCAACTCCTTAAGACTAGTAAAAATTTGACTAGCACCACTAATTAATTAATTAAAATTTTAAAAAATCAATCTCTTAAATAAGGAAAAGAAGATCACATTAGTATTGCAGATTAACTTTCAGATTTAACTTTCATCTATCATTAAGTAGGACTATATTGCAATAATAATTAATTAACGAAAACCTTAAGATTTTTTTTTATCTTCTTTATGAGTAAGGGAAAGACAAAAAAAGTTTTAGGGAAGTAAATTAGTTCTTCTTGTTATTTTATTTTTAATAACGTGGCACTTTTTAATTGGATGTGCATATAAGTCTTATGTGTTATGTAAGTGTCTAAAAATTTCTCTACTTATATATGCTGATATAGTAAAATCATTCTTTTTTATTAATGTCGTCAATCTCAAATTGATTTGTGTTCGAAGAATCATTACCTTCCTTGTGTGTACTTCAACAAATTTTTAAGTCCTCCTTTTCTGATGAAAAATTGCACTATGATGTTGAATGAGAAGGACAAAAGGGATAAGACAAAACTTTTATGTAAGGGATCTAATTGCAATACAATTCTTACCGCAAAGCATCCACACAATACAAAAGGAGGATTATCTCGACATTATGAAAAGGTCAATATATAACAACAATATGTTTTGCTTTTTTGGACCATTATGTTTGCAGTTTTTCTTTCAAGAACTATTATTTTTCCATCGGTTTGGATGATTGACTATCATGAAAAAAAATGTACTTGCGGCCTAGATGAGATAATTTGACATTTTTAAATCTTTAAATAAATTTGCTATCCACTTATTAGTATTTTAGTGGAATGGGCGTACATTATCAATATAAACGATATCAATATAAATGAGTTTTATACTGACTACCAATTAAAACGATTTATTTTGCATATCATACTATTCAAGTACATAAAGTTAGAAGATTTGACATAATATACAATTGTGATTAATACACCTTCTATCCTTGCATATCTCTTTTTCTCTCTCTTTTTTTAGGCAATTATAATTTATTTCTTGTCATCTATTTATCTAATCATCATTTTAATTTTATTTTTTTTTTAAAAGCCAATTTTGTTTTAGTTCAATAGTTTTCTTTTTCTTTCGTTTGCATGTTGGTGCAACTTTGTGTTAGCAGAATATAAGCAATAAGTGTGCCACATAAGCAAAACATATTAGACTAAATGTGAAAAAGAGAGGTATCACAAAATCCGCATCTCAATATATAAAATATTTGTATTTTTGAATTTATAAATCTAAAGATGAATGGTGTTTTATCAAAATACTTTTTCAAGCAAAATTATTTGCATGTGCCAATAAATCAAAATGGTTATAAGTATAAATAATTTGAAACATCCATTTTCTTCCATATTTTTGTATGCTTTTCGAACATATTTTTGTAGTTTCAATATTAAATTATTTGACCAAGAAAAAATATATTCATTTTACATGATCAAGAGAGACAGGAAAAAAATGAGTAAAATCATTATCGAGTCAAAGACTCAAAATGGTATGTTTGTGGGAATCTCCGGCAAACATTTCAGAATTTTAATCATTAAATATAATTAATTAAGACAGTTAATTGAGAGACATCGTATATTTATTTGGGTAAATAAAACAATACACACAAGATTATTAAAGTTAGTCAAATAAATAAAATTATCAGAGGTCCAAACTCCAAATAAAATTATTACAATAATAATTTAAATAAAAAATACCAATTATGGTGTGATTCGAAACATTATAAATTGAATCTAAACAAAATTCTATAATATGATGAATTTGAATTTAAATTTAAATTTTTAGTAAGAGCTATATTTATATTTAATGTTTAACTTATAAGAGTGACCTACACAAAAATATTATAAAATAAATAATTAACAGAAAAAGAATCTTATTGAAAAAAAAACATAAAAAAGGAAGAAACATAAATGAACTTTTTGGGGAATAATGTAATGATATTAAGTCAAAAGCTGACTATTACACATTTATTATATATATTCGTTAAATCGCGAAAAATCAGATGATCCCTCAAGCTTGTTCTACTCCTTCCTTATAACCACGTCTTTATATATATATAGCTGCAAACCAGGTCAATTTTCAATCACATTTTTCTTTCTCTCTCTCTCCATTCTTTGCTAGAAAAAAGGTAACTGTATTTTTTTTTTACTTACTACACAAACCAATCACTTTCTTACCAATCTCTAGTCTCGATGATTCTCGTTCTTTAATTTTATGTAGCTCTAAGCAGGCCTGCATTATATTTACTTTATATTATATTATATAATATGATAAAAATATGAATATTTTATGTGACATAAAAGTTTATTATATATTGTGATAGAAGTTCTTTTTGAAGCATGCCGGCAGAGAGACAAAGATCTCTTGTGGGTTTTTTAAGTTTGTTGCATTTTATAAGTATTATTATTATATAGTATTTTGAATCATAATAGATAGCATATATAATTAACAAAAGGGGTTGTTTGAATTTAAATGTTTTGTGCTTCAAAAGAAGAGTAATTGTTTGGTTTTGGTGGTGACTTTGTTGAGTTTGTGTTGGTGTTTATTTATTGCAGCAAAATCAACAAGAACAAACAAGAAAAAACAAACATGGAATCAAAAGGTGGAGAAGTTAGAAGGCTTCACATAATTTACTTCCTTAGTCACATGGGTGGTCATGCTGAACATCCTCATCTCATTCGTGTTCTTCATCTAGCTCGAAACGGTGTTTATCTTAGAGGTAAAAAAATTCACTTATGTTCCATATTTTCATTCAATTCTCTTAGTTCCGCCTCTGATTTTAGTGTATGTTTGGATTGACGGTGAAGTTTAGCAGAATTAGAATGTGTCATTTAGTAAAACTTAACTTTGAAATTTCAACAAAAATCACTGTGATTTTAAATATGCACTTAGCATATCTGGTTAATTTTAATTGATGCTCATAATGTTATTCATAAATGTGTCATGATTATTAATTTATGACAATACTATATTTTCTGTAAAGATATTAAGAGATGGCTTGGTGAATTGAGAGGAAAAGACTTACCTGAATCCTTTGCTTGGTCCTACAAGAGGTTGAATCATACCCTTAATCTTACTTTCCCTACTTTGGTCCAATTTTTCCACCTCATATTTTTTAACCTTTAACTATATGTGTATATCCATAATTAATTTTTGTAACTGACAATTATTGAACTATAGGAGGTACAAGAGTGGATATGTGTGGCAGGACTTAATGGATGACGACCTCATAACCCCAATTTCTGATAATGAATACGTCCTCAAAGGATCACAAATCCATACTACCCCTTTTGGTATGTACTTTAACATAATCACTACTATCCCTTTTTTATTACTCACATTTATATTTGAGTATGGCCATCTATAATTTCTATCTATGTACATCGTCTTATTATGTAATCTGATTTTAATTTTAATACTTGTCAAGGTAAAAAAAAATTATATTGTCTACACATCATGATTAATTATATATGTGACTTTTGTAGCACCTAATTGTAGATATGTTTGACGTTTCATATATGTCGATATTTGACACCGACAAATGTGATTTCAATCAATTAATTCATTTTTATCCGAAATTGTTATCGGTGTCTTTTTCTTTGTTTGTGTTTATGTCAGTGTTGTGTTTATGTCTATATCAGTGTTTTATATGGTGTTTTTCAAATTAGTTATAATTAAAATCAAATATTTTTAATGGTTTAAAAGATATATTTGATTGATTGCTTAAAAACTTTCATGGTCAATATGAATTAAATCCATCTAATTTTGCTAAGAATGTTTAAGAAGAATCATTAAGTTGTACATTTTTTTTTACTTATGCAGAAACTCATTCAATTAATGAAAAGAAAGCTGATACTGATTTACTGACTGAGAAGAAATCTTGTCAAGTACAAGTCGAAGAGGACAAACAAAAGTACCAAAAGCAGCAGCCATCTTTATCAGAAGAAGAATCTCAAATTCAGCAAGAAAAAACTGATTCAGAAAAGAATAAATTAAATCAAGTATCATCAGAAATCAGCCAAGATTCATTGGTTTTCAGTTCAGACAGATCATCAATGACAGATGATGAAACTTCTAAAGTTGAAGAAGAGAAGCTTTTAAGCAAAGAGGGTAACAGTGAAAAGAGCAATGAGAAGTTTGAGGCTTTTTCATTTCCTTCTTTGTATCACAATTTGATGAGTAAAAAGGGTAAAAAAGATGGACACAATAAAATTGATACACCTCCTGATTCGTCTTTTTCGACTCCTTTATCGTCTTCTTCTCAATCCTCTTTCAGTAAGATTAGAAGCAATTCTACTAAAGTTAGTAGTGTGTTCCGCAACTTGATTAGTTGCGGAACTGTGGAAACAAATGATGCTTCTTTGGTCCTGAGGAACACTGCTCACAAAATTGTCCCTAGAGTGCCTAACAATATGCTTGAAAAAGGGGGTGAGATTTGTAAAGGAGACAAATTGGGAGGATCGGCCAGGTGTTTTGGGACTCCTTGGAATTATCATGACCAAAATGAACATTATGGAACAGCCAGGTGAGGATTGTATCATAAATTCATCTTAGAATATTTAAAATAATGATACTTTTATGTATGGTTTTAAAAAGGGTAACGCATACAACCATTTTGATCACTGAAAGTATTAGACCTTGTCATATTGATCCTAATCATGACGAAAATACAAATAATTCCTTCATTCTTTATTTTGTTTGTCCCTTTAATCTCTGTTGTTAACCAAGTTTGTTAACAGAAGATTAGAATGATGAAAGATGAGACGCAATAAATATGACAACCCTTCACGCATTCAGATATTAGAATCGTTGTTATCACTTTTTAGAAAGTGGTCCGCCAGATTGCAACTATGACTGTTATAGTTTTTGATGTCTACACGGACCACAATGTGACAGCAATTAAGGTTGCATTATCCGTATTTAACCATGATTATATTAAGAATCACAACTTAACTATAATTTAAAACCTTGCTTTTAGGTGAAAACATTATTACTATTTGGTTGGTTGGTGCTTTGAAGTTTTTTGATTTAATATTCCTTTTTTTCTTTTTACAGAAAAAGCTGTGATGGAGAGGAACCAAACAGGAGCAGAAAAAAGCTAAGCGAGTTATTGAATCAAACTCCTTGTAAACCATTTGGAGGACCAGTTTGCTCGTAAGTGACTCAACATTAGTAGTTTGACTACTTTTTGGTAAAAATATTATTAATTCAAAGTATTTATCAACTAAGCCGATTATTTAAACCACACTTTTTTCATTCACAAGGCTCGAACGTGAGTTCTTGCATAAAGAATCTGAGCCAAGTTTTACTCGGAGTAAAGTAATTTTGGTAATAGTGTTGACTAGTTTGTTGTTTGGTAAGAAAAAACAAAATAAAAAATATATGACTCATGTACTAAAACTACAACTGGCAAAACTTTCCAACAGAAAAGCCAATAGGGTCAAGATTCTGCTTTGTTGGATAGTTATATTGTCAAATATTAAAATAATGTTTTTTTTCATGTAAAAGAAATACAAACAGTAAGTTGACATTGATTGCTAGATTATGATGTTTACCAACTATTGGCTGCATGGGCTGGTTTTACAATTAATATCTTAATTTATTTCCATCTTAATTTAATGTGACAAAGTTATACTAGTATGAGCTACATACTTAATATTATGCCTATATTTGTAAAGACACATTCAATTTTGTGTATTTAATTGTGATGATGAAAGATGAGAGCATAAATAAAAGTTGATGATGCAGGCAATGTGGCAAACCATTCAAGCCTGAGAAAATGCACAAACACATGAAGTCTTGTAAAGGAATGAAAGGAATGGGAACATCAGGTGCCTCAACTATTGCTGAGGAATCATCAAAGCTTCAGAGATCAACTTCATCTTGTAGAGATTACCTTTTGCAAAATTAAATGTGGATATTCCTTTTACACCAGAAGAAGAAGCACTTGGTTTTTAAGTTTTGATGTAGCTTCTCACTTTGTTTTCTGACCTTATAAATACAGTCAATTTATCATAGTTTTTTTTTCTTTTTGCCTTCTCCACTCTACCTGACATGATTCCTCATTCTTTGGGTACTAAAAATAATTTACGGTAGCTAGCATAATTTTCCATTATCCACTTAATATATATATATATATGAATAACTAACTACCCATGCCTCAAAAAAAGTGAATAATTACCCACAAAATTTGTTGAGTATTGATGAGGATAAAAACCTTAATACTCTTGACCTCATACTCATTTATATAATAGAGTAGAAATTTAGTGATTCTCAACAGAAATGCACATAAGTGAAATAAAGGAGTAATACTGAAAGTAGAGGGAAATAAGTAATTTTCAAAAATTGAGGGATACAATCAAATAGAATGGAATACATTTCACTGTGTTCTATTCAATTTCAAATAGTCATTCATTTCCATCTCATCCCACCAATCCAACCATACCCTTAAAGTTTGTTTGGGAGGGAGATTTTGGAGGGAAGGAGAGGACTTTTTTTCTTTTTGAAATTAAACAAACTATAAATATTTCTAAGAATAAAAAAAGTGCGGTTGAAATGTTACATAATCATATATCATGTTGTACTTTTAATTTTTTTTAAATCTTAAAAAACCCTAAAAATTATCATCCGCCCTTAACTGAGAGTTGGTGCTGTGGTTATCAAATATTCAACAATGGATGCTAATGGTCATCAACTTTTTTATGCATATATTTATACAAAGCAAAAGTCAACAAATTACACTAAGTGGATGGTGATTATTCATCCGCCCCCATTTTTGTTCACATAGTATTAAATACACTATCAAAAGTTGACTTCCAATAGCAAATTTCAATAAATTTTATTACCGAATCCAACTTCCGGTAAAATGCTGAGAAATTGGGGGTTGGTTGAGCATTTTCCAAAGATAATTTGTTCTAATGGATGCCAGACATTGTTTGGAAGTAAATGACCAAAGGTAAATAATCCAAAATGAATTTCAGCAGAGTTAGAGTAAATAACAACATATACAAGTTGACAGAATAAATCTTGAAATGGCATAATCTTGGTCATAACTTGGTTCATTCACAAAATTAGATTACAGTATACAAGATGTGAGATCTTCACTCCTAAAGGGTCATACGAAAACCAACACTAGATGCTCAAATTCAAATATTGTTAGTTATCCAAAAAGCTGAGTCAGTTCAGACTAGTATGCTCCATTTTGTCAATTCTGTTAGTTCTTGTAGTATTACGTTTCTAACTAGAAGTAACTGCAGAATTAACATGCTCAAGTAGAAACCGGTACAAGCTTTTCCTCAAGTTCTCTATCCTATGGTCAGCCTTATCGCCTCTGTCATCCATATTATCTAACCAATTATTCACCTTTCTGAGTTGCCCAAGAAGACATGCAACCTCACTGCTCCCTTCATTTTTCAACCCAAATTTATTACCTAATGATTCCTCCAAGTACTTGAGGAACCATTCACGAGAAGCCACGAGCAGTTTCTCTGTCAAACTTGCAGCCGCTTTTAATTCACTTTCTTTTGATTGACCCCGCTTCTCTGTATCCTTGTTCTTGGCTACCATAAGATTCCGCTTCGAAGAAGAAAGTCTTTTACCGGTCGAGTTTTGTAAAGGATTTGCTTGAGTTAAACGACGTTCCTTGTTTTGAGCAGTGGAGTCCTCGGTATTCATTTCCTCGCGAGATTTCTCAATGACAACATAGTGAGATCTCTCACCATTCAAAGCCTCACTTTTTTCTTGTGATTTGTATAGATTGAATCTAGAAAGATTGGTATCTAAGGCAGCTTGTACCCAAAATGTAGCATTCTTTTGAGTTGGGATTTTAAATGCATCTTCCGTTAGACAGTGTGTATTAGTGTGGCTGCTTGGCTTTGTTTCAGGAGGTGTGGCAAGTAAGGAATCAAAGACCACTGTTACTCTCTGCAGACTCATATGAAGCTCCATGAACTGCTTCACAAGCAAACCAGCAGAAACTGTCTGACTAGACTGGCAGAGTTCGGCAAACGAGCTGAAAAGATGATATTTGTTAGTTATCTTAGTCAATAAAATTATCGGACACAGAGACAACTTCATGTCGGCGCGAGAGAAAATAATTAACATTACAATCTTGGTCTCATTGCATAAATCCCTTTGTCATTTTCACATATATTAAGAAAAACAGGTAGTGTATTTAATTTGTGCATAATGTGTATTGATGTAATTAAAATACCCTTTTATGTATCGATGGATGACTTTTCATCTCGCAAGAGAAATTAGTAGTATTAATGAGTATATTCGAAAAACTACAAAATGTATCTAGAAATTTGAAATGTGGCTTATATTTAGGAACATATTTTTTTCAAAGGGGACTTATACTAAGGGATAGAGGTAACAGTAGCAACTGAGAAATTTCTTTCAAATTCTAGTGCTCCAAATTCTGCAAGTGACAAATGACAATGGTGTAATGAGATTGAATAGCCCTTTGATTATCTCTTGACATGAGATACTTTTCAATTATCGCATTTGATGAAATAAAATTGATGATTTTGACTAGCTAGAAAAAAAATTTACAGTTGAAAACATAAATGCCAATATCCACCCTCAAACTTAGAGAGGTGGATACCTAGGGGCTAGGGGGATAGGTTACCAGATGAACATCCATATTTGCAACATTCTTCTTACTTTTCGCACACTAACAAACTAATCAAATATTTTGGAAAAACAGTGAATGAGAGTCAGAGACCACAAGATAGCATTAGAATCGCAAACAGTTAACTAGGATAGGAACTTACAGAAGTTTAGAAAACTATAATTGTATTGATATTTAAGGAGAAATATGCTTGAACCACGCACGAATTAAGAAAAATACAGCAAAAAATGTAAGTACTGCAAAATAGGAATCAAAGCCACAAACCAGATAAATAGCACACAACATTTTGTGCAAACAACATTCCAAAAGTATTTTATCTGTGCTTTTCAGTTAAGATTGACATAATGGCATGTCTATGATTCTATCCTTTGGGAGAATAAAAATAACATAAATCATCAACATTACCAACCATAATTACCTCCATTTTCTTGTTAAAGGGATATCTTGGTTCCACAATTTAGATGTTAAAGTAGAAGGGCCTAAGGTAAAGTATAAGACATTCTTTTGGTGCGAGAAGCATGTATTTTCTAATGAGAGATAGACATGAACGTTAAAATGGCATAAGGAATCCTTATAATACATTATTGAAGCAAAATAATTAAATAAATACCACATGCATTGAAGCACAGTATCTGCAGCAGATGCTTCTTCAAGAGATCTCACAGCAGCCAAAAAAGCAACGTTCCTATGAGTTACAACTTGCTGGAAAAAAAGGGTTTCAGAAAGATTCAAATGAGATGAAGGAATCAAATTTCCAAACCTATCAGGTAAATATGTAGTTGGTTAACATACACACCTTTCCAAGATTGCAAATGGGTTGTGGAAGATCTTCCCAAGATCCAGACTTGTCATACCATGTTTTGAAATTCAAGGGCACCTTTACAAGTTGGCTTGGAACAGTGCCATTGCCAACACACTGTGACTTAGTAGTAGCATTTTTCCTTGGCGGTGTTCCTGTTGTTTTGGGACACAAGTTCTCATTTTTGTTCTTCAATGGTGACACAATTGAAGTTGGTGACTTCAGTGGAGAATGAGTATCAGTTTTCAGAGAAACCTTCTTGTCTGTCACCTACAACAAGAAGCTTCATCATTAAAGAAACAATTTTTTTTGGCATAATTAAAGAAAATACTTAAAAGTTAGCATTTTTTACTAGCAAAATATCATCAAGTTTAATTTTTTTTTCTATATAGTTCAGATTGTAGATTATGCAGAACCCTACACTAACCAAAGTCCCTACTTCTAAGAGACACATGAATTAGAATCAAATCATATATTTCCTAAACAAAGTATTTTACCATTTCAAAGTTTTTTTATAAGTTTGAAAAGAAAAAAACTGTTGGATGGGTCCAACAAACATAAAAGCATTTTAAAAAGCACAAAAAATAAAAAGGGAAACTTCATTGATAGGGCCCTCATTCATCATTAACAACAAAATAGCATTATCCAAAACAAAGCTTTCATTTTAAACTACATTACAAAAACAGCATCCAAATGAAAGGAAGGTTAAAAGTTATAATGTGAAACACCATCGTGTTTTGTCAAACACTTGGTGCATGTTTGATTTTAAACTGGAATTGACAAATCATGGTGAACTATTCTGATTTTTCAAAAGTTATAGTGTAGCTTCTAGAACATCATAATAGTTCACATTGATTTTGTCAATTCCACTTTGAAACCAAACACACACTTCGTAATCTCAAAAATGCAAAAAAGTGAAACAAATTAAAAGAAGATGGGAAAATACATTAGGTGAAGTAGAGGTAGATTTATTAAAATTGAATCTGGAACTGGAACTTGGAGAAGAAGGTTTAGTTTTAGAAACAAGAGGACTATGATCCCAAACCCTTCTAGAAGAATCCAAACTCAACCTCCTCATTTCAACAACCACATTGTTGTCCATATTCGCATTAGAGTGTGACCCTAAAACTAAACCTTTCTTCTTCTTCTTCTTCTTCTTCTTCATCGCAATGTTGTTTGGTTTAGAAGGAGTAACAACAACCTTCAAACAATCACTAGAAACCAAATCAATAGGGTTACCAACGCAAGGTCTTCTTTTAGGAAGAGGGCTCAAACCACGAACGAGTGGAACTGGGGAAGAGGAATCGTCCGAGTCAAACCGAGTTACGTAAACGAACTGACCGAGTTGGAGTTTGTCGGAACGGATCAACTCAGCGTCGGAATCAGAGACGGAGACGTAAGCGGAATGGAGAGAGTCGGATAGTTTGAGAAAGTAGCCTGTGTTTGGCTGCCACGTGTCCTCCGAAAGACGCGGAACGATTTCTGTTACTTGAAGAAGAGGTTGACGGTGCTCGCTTGTTACTCGGTTTCCTGAGTTATTTAGAAGCTTTGATAGCACGCCTGGGGTCAGAGACGCCATGGCAGTGCTGTGTGAACTGTGTAAGTGAAGAATGGGGTTCTTTTATTGAAGTGCTCTGTTTTAATGCCTCTGTATTTTGTTGCTGTGTCGTATCACAATGGAAACAGAACTCGTTTTTTTTTTTGAAGAACTTGTCTTCTTGTTTGTCTACTTCTATTTCCTTGTAATTTTCACATCAAAATTTTCAAAATAAGGTTGTGTTTGGATGGGCTCATGACCAGTTTATCTATATTTATTATTGGAAAATGCTAATGAGTAATGACTGCCTTAGGTTATTCAATAGAATTAAATGTATAAATTTTATGATGCATAGTGCTTTATTCGATTTTTTAAAACTTTTAAAATTATTATTTTTTATATAAAATTATTATTTTTTATATAAAATTTTATTTTTAGTTTTCTTAACTAATTTTTTTGAAGTCTTCGTTAGTATGACATTATATTATTTAAACTTATATATATTTTTTGTTATTTATTTCAATTTAAAATTTGTTTTGGTTCTTATTTTTGTAGTTAAATTAGTCTTTAATTTCTTAACTTATTTTTTTATTTTATTTTAGTTCTTTAATTATTTTTTGTTCTGTTGTAGTCTTTTAATTATAATTTTAATAGTCAAATTAGTTTTTTTTTTAATTTTAGAAGAAAAAAATGTTCAGTTTTGTCATCTATTTCCTCTCATTCATCTTTAAATTCATAATTTATTATTTCCATTAACCTTGAAATTCGCACAATTCATATCTTTAAACTAATAATCTTTGAATTTCATAACTTAGAAATTTAAATCCATAATCTATTTATCTTACTTTTATCACTTTTAGGTCCTTTAGTGCATTCTCTCTTCCCATTTTCTTAAATCAATAAGTTTTTTCTCTTTTATACAAAAGACAATTTTTTTTTTTATTTTGGATATAAATTCACTTTCTATTTCTTGATAATTGGTTCAGCGCAAATCATTTTACCTAGATTTGATTTTTTTTTTAATCTAATTTTAATAGTTTTGTCCAATGTTGTTTCAAATCTTCTCTACATTCATTTGATATTGAACCCCTTTTTTTTTTATCTTTTTCTCTTTTTCCTAAAGATTATGGTTTTTATGTGTAAATTGAGATAAATTTGTTTCTTAAAAAGGGGTATTTTTTAGATTAAGAATTATTTTTTTGAAAGATTAAGATTAAAAAAATTGTAAATTGAGATTCTTAACTAATTAATGGAAATATAATTTTACAAACTTATAGAAAAATATTGGTTTGAAAAAGGAATGAGTTTGAGTACTTATCATTTTTCTAAGTATGAAATGTTATGAATTTGAATTTGTAAGTTATAAATTTGAAAAATTATGAGTTTAAAATCCATAAATTTGATGAATTTTTGAATTTTTGCATCAAAGAAGATGATAAATTTATGATTGACAAAACTTAATGTTATTTTGTCAAAAACTAACGAAAATAATTAATTTGACTAAGCATAATTAAAGAATCAAAATTAAACAACAAATTATTTTGAAACTAAATTGAAACCAAAAAATAAATTGAAGAACTAAAAAAGTAATTTAATTTTTTTTAATTCTTTTTAATTATTTATCTTTTATAAATCAACTGAGACCATCCAAATACAACCTTATTTTGAAAAAATTGATATAAAAAAATACACATGAATAGAAATACACAAACAAGACACGTTCTATCTCCACTCTGAACTAGGGTGGTTGGTTTCTATTATCTACTAATAATTTAAGTTAGTAATTTATTTATTTTTTTAACACTTATTATTATTAGTCCTATTTATATTAATTTTATGTTAGGCTCTTTTTAAAAAATAAAGTTAAATATATTTTTAATTTTTATAAAATTTTAACCTCTTATATTTAGTTTCTATAATATAAAAATATAAACTTTAGTCCCGTTAAAATTATCCAGTAAATCTTAGTCACTACTTATAAAATTGTTCTTCATCTTCAAAAAATTTGAATAATATGTTGCTATTATGTTCACAATATAATTAAAAAAATTCACAAAAATATATTTTTTTAATTTGAGATAAATTAAATATATATTTTTTTAATATAAAAAACTCAAAATAAAAATAACAAAAATATTAAGTAAAAATTGAATTTTTAGCTCTTTTTTGTGAAAGTATTTCTTAAATTATTGTAAACATACTTGCAACAATTCATGCAGAAATATAAGTTTATTTAACAACAATTTAGACCAAAACTATATGCTTGATAACTTTATAAAGATTAAATGTTAGTTTTTTTACATGTACTACAATTGAAAGTTTTAAAAAAACTTATGACTCAACATATTTAATCCTTAAAAAATATGTATCATATAAATAGTCTCATTCAAATTCTTATAACCGTAAATTTATTTTTATTTTAAAATTGATATATGTTCTTACTTTATGTTTATGTACATAATTAAATTGTTGCGTGCAAAATTTGAGAAAACTGCTATAGTATTTTATTTAAATTTATTCAATAGTATTATGAAAATAAATTTATGACATAAAACACTTGTTTAAGTTTCACTTTAATGTTTATTTTATAGTTTTATGAATAATATTAGTATTTTTATTTTGATTATATTTGACATTTTATTTTATTATTAAAATTATTTTATTTTTAATTATTAATATATTCATGTCATGAACATATTTCTTTTTATCATATTTTTATAT
>JBBPBO010001984.1:47682456-47769345 GCA_037974295.1 Cicer cuneatum | reverse complement strand
AAAATATATTGTTATTAAATATTAATAAATATATGTTGTGCTTCGCCAACAAAATGTAGAAAGATATACATAAATTGAATTTGACATAGATAATTTGTCATTTACCTATTAATTGTAAAAAGACAAATAAAATAATAAATTTCTTATATATATTACTTATTAAAAAATATTAATAAAGGAAAATGTGTGTTTTGAAAATCATTGTTATAATTTTTGACAATTACTTGAATATGTTGTTATCATAAATTATTTTTAGTGATATTCTAATCATAAATTTAAAATGACATTTTTATATGTTTAAAATTGAAATTATATTCAAATATATAGGTAATATAACTGATCAATTTATTAAATAATATTTTTTAATTAATATAATGTGTAAGTGAGTGCTATATATAGTTACCCTATAGTTAAGGAATAAGAAAAAATAGTATTAGTTCAAAAGTCGGTGTGTTAAACTGAATTTTTAAAATAGAAATTAATTAAATTTATTACTAACCAATTCATTAATTATTTTGCACTATGCAAAGATTGTTTGAATGGCCATTGTTAAAGAATATGAGTTAAGGAACGGGAAAAATAAACGGTTAAAATGTTAGTGTGATAAGATTAATTTAAAAAAAATTATAATAAGACAATATATTAATAAATAATTATTACTAACCAGATTATTATATATACCAAATAATTTGAGCATTCATGAGTACTGCCCATTGTTCTATTCACCAATAGGTAAATTTGTAACTTAGACTTATATGGTTTGAATGTTACTTTGTAACTGAAAGGAAGTAGAGATGAAGACAAAAAAATAATCTATATAGTGGCTTTATTGTGTATTAACTTTTATATATATATATATATATATATATATATATATATATATATATATATATATATATATATATATATATTATGTAGTAACTCTTATGCTTCTATATCTTATTTGCATTTTTATGTACGAAATTCTTAACACTATTTCAATAAGTAATTGTTATTTTTACAAAACTAATCGCATTTTTTATCAAATATTTTGTTTCATCACTTAAATAATGATATTATAGATTGTTGATTTTGATCATTTTCATTACTACGGCTATAAAAGAGTGTTGCAACAGCAAAAATATAAAAAAAATTCAAGAATAATATTAATTTCATTATAAAATTTCAAACACATATATAAAATAATGAGAGAAAATTTGAATGATTTGTTGTAAGTATCATCAAGTTTATCTAATTGAGATAAAACTTGAATGACTTGTATAAGATAAAAAAGAATGATAAACTTTCCTAAATCCTAAACCCCAAGTACATTATTATAGGATAAAAAAGAATTATAAGCTTTCTTAGAGGTGCCACACAGACAAAATGTTGAAATATGGTTCACCAAAGTTACCACAATACTTGCTTTAAGATTTCCCCAAACATAGAATACATATAATACAAATAGTTGTGTGATTAAAGGAGAATGAATTCCCTCATGATGAAAAAGAATATGCAGGAGTCATGTTTTCTTATCTCAACCCTTAATCTAAATAATGAATGAGAGAGAAAATGTGGTTGAAAATAAATATAGAGAGTTGGATAGTTGAGATTTAAACATGACCCCTCATGTTTTTTCAATATGAAAAAAATCCATTCCAGTGATAGTCAACAAAAAATAGAAGTATTGAAACACAGCATTGCAATAAAAGACACCGATATATTCTTTACTTTCACTTTAAATTTTATACTTTCTTTTATATTTTTATCTCTGGCATGATTTATAAGTAAAATTAGTCTTAAATTTTTACAATGAAATATAACCCAAAAATCTACTATTTTTCTCTTGTATAATAATAATTTCTCTAATCTCTATTTTAATTTAATTTTATGTATTTTTAATGAACTAATTTATTAATTATTGATGATAATTTAAACGATAAACTTAATTTTTTTAATTAAAATTACATACATTAAATATGATCAACTACTCTTTCAATATACGTATTTTGTATGTATTCATTTATATTTTAGGCTAAATAATACATATGGTCTCTTAACTTAATTTCAGTTAACATTTTAGTCTTTTATATTTTTTTCTCCTCAATTTAGTCCTTTATTTTAATTTTAAGTGATAATTTGATATTTTATGTTTGAAAATGTCAACGATGTTATTTTTATTTTATTTTATGAAAATATGAGTTTATTTGAAGATTTGAGTTACGAATTTGATGAAATTTGTATTATATTAAAGAATATAATTAATTTTATGGGTTTTGATTGAAAATTTTGATGAATTTTTTGAATTTTTGTAAAAAAAAAGATAATATTATTGATATTTTAAAACATAAAAGATTAAATTGTCACTTAAAATTAAAATACAGGACCAAATTAAAAAAAAGAAAAGATAAAGAACTAAAACATTAACTGAAATTAAGTTAAGAAATCACTAATACTATTTATCCTATATTTTGTTTAGGAGAAAAGATATAAATGTAATTTAATAGTATTTTCTTTTTTATTATAGATGTGACTTGTATAATAAATAATGTCACAGTACTCGGATTTATACAAATATTTTTATCGTTAAACTTTTGTTGATGAATTTGAAAACTAATAAAACATTTGTATAAGAAGTCGTACGATATTGAATAAGATAATTAATATGAGATAATATATAAGTTAGTAGATTGAATTTAAAATGTTCCATAGAATTCGGTGTTGACCAAACTAACTTATGAATAATTAAAAGATATTTTAATTTTTATTTATTTTGTCAATTAAGATAATGAATATAAAAATAAAATAAAAATGTGGGAGGGGAGGATCAGGAAGGTGTTGTCGAATCTCAAAGTGACATGGGCAAAGATGCAGTAATGGCAAGAATGAATACAGATGGCAAATGAAGATGTCGTTTTCATTTCTTAGAAAATAGTGAAAGTACATATAAAGTTGAGTAGGGTATAGACTAATCTATAGTACTACTAGGGTGTGGTTCAGCACAGGCTTGAGAGGGTTCAGGTTCCTAGGTTAATCCTCACAACTCAATGCTAGTAGCGACAAGATCTACTCATGCAACGAAAAACAATAAAAATAGAGGGACATTTTGAGTGAATAAGGAAACATATTTAATGTTTGGTATTTGTTGCGTGAACAAGAGAATTAAATGTACACAAGGCTCTTGTTTGTTTCTTTTTACGGGTCCCGACAACTCAACCACATATGTGAGGAATCAAGAAACCACATTTTTTGTTTTGGTATTCACGTTTGGCGTGAAGGTTGCCAAACACCCCTTGAGTGAGATTATTAATGTTGTACTTGTTTAACGTAGAGCACAACGTAACGTTGATTACTATCTTGTTTTTTTTGTCTTTGTCATTTAAAATGTCTTTTATTTCTTACTACTGGAATTTTTCTCTCTCGTTTCATCTCTAGAGATACCCGTAATCCCATGGGGATCCCATCAATAAGTAATGTTGTAAAAAGTTTGCAACAACATTTAAAGTGGAGACTATTCTTAATATTTTTACAACAACCGACTATGATAAGATGTTCTTGAATCAACAATTGAAATTGAAATCAAAAGATATATTTTTCATCATCAGAAGTTATTGTATGTTTTTTTTCTTCTTATTTTTTAAATTAAATTTATATATTTAATATCTCATGCAATAAAAAGGAGGGGTCAATCTCAACATGAAATGCTCAATTATATTTTTAATTAAATTACATTTTTCTTTTGCTTTCATCATTCCTTTCTGAGTAATGTTGGATCCTTCTGAGTAGAAATATTTGCAAACCCACTTTTATAGACTTTATATTAGCTTATTCTATTTCCTTTATTCTTTTCTCCCTAAAGTAGCTTTTTCATAGACTTGAAACTATTTATTCTTTTGTTCTTCTATGCTCCATCTAACACTTTTTTCTTCCTTCTATTTTCCTGTTATGCGGTTATTCTATTAACGTGGATTTGATTTGCTTTCACATGAAATGACATTTAAATGGTTATTCTAATATAATATTCTAGAATAAATCTATATATAATTATATTTTTTTTACAACCATATTATTTACAAATTCATACGAATTATACATAATTCTCACATAGTATAAAATATTATAAACTAAAATTTTGCTAACATATATATTTTCCACTACAATTTTTCTTCTTCTAATTTTACTACCACATACTTTTAACTCACTACCACATACTTAAAACATACACATATTTTTAAAACACTAAAAGTTTAAGAACAAATAATTAAGTCACAATAAATTACTAACACATACTATTAACAAAACTAATTATTGCAACATTTTTTTCTCCATATTTACACTTACAAATAATATTGTAACTAAAATATAGTAATAAATATATATTTTGTAATAACATAATATTGCTAACACTAGAAATAATTAGAACAAGTTATATATTTATCATTAACTTTATAAGTCCAAAAATAACATTAACTTTAATTATATATATTCTTTAAATTAATTAATATATATACTAACACATATTCTTCTAAATATTGTTTTACCAATATTCATGTATTTTTTAATCAATAAAGTTATAACAAAACTCATACTTTTTATCAATAGTAACTCTACTTATTCATATATTTTTTTATACTAACACATATTCATGCATATTATATGAATAATTAAATTAGCAACACATAAATATTTAATAATTAATAAAATAAACTAATTTTAATAAGTAACCGGCTATACTAGAAACAATTTTGTCAAAAACGACAAGTACTCTAAGCGACACTAACGCTGAGCCGAGGTGGTTGTAGACCCACCACTTTGAAAATAAGTTTCACATAATGTAGTGAAATCCACATATATTTCACTCAACAAGAAAGGTGAGTGTTGAAAAGAGAGTATTATTAGCACCACTCTCTTTCTCTTTATATATTTAGAGAGAGACGCAAAACATGAAGTAAAAAAAAGTCTCACCTACATATCAATTCCAAAAATTATATTAATTTTTCAAGACACAAATGTGTTGGTTGGAATTTGAGAAAACAACCATGTTAAGGGTGGAAATCCAGTTTTTTGAAGTTTAACAATCCATGATTTTGAGCATAGGTAAAGAAATAGAATTTTGTTTGGAATTTATATATATGGTCTCAGTTTTAGTTGCGTGGTGGTCGGAATGTTAATCTAAATATGGTGATGTGATTTTTGATGAATAAAAATAGTGCATTTTAAGTTTCGATTTAGGTTGAAAATGAAAGAGAAAATCACAATTATCGCGAATATGGTCTTTGATTTTTCATGACATCCAATCCACTGTGGTGTTGCAGTTGAAAAGAGAAGAAGAGAAAGAAAAAAAGCATCGTGGAGCTTGCGTTGCGCGTTGGTGAGAAGAAGAAATTTATTTTTCATGATTTTATTTTAATGCATATGGTATAAATAGTAGAACAGAGAGTGCATAAGTAGTAACAGGCCCAATATTCATTTTTATGGCTTCTAAAAGCTCTTAAGTCACGTAAACTCATTTTTAACACTTCTTTAATTAAAACTGAGACGTCGTATTAATCATATATTAAAATAATTATTTATAAAATAAATAAATAATTAGAATAAAATAATAGTTAGAAGTAATTAAAATATAATTATGTATACATTTATCAATCAGTCAAATATAATATTTTTAATTTATGTAACCCATTAAATAATATCAAATATGTATAAAACTATTACACCAAATTAAACACACATATAAAAAAATCAATCACAATATGAGTAATACACATTAAGAAGAAATTTAGGGTGTTACGTTTTCCATCACTAAACAATGTTGTCACAAAAAGTTAAATTATTCTCTTTTATGTTACCAACAAAATATTGTATTATGATCAACAAAAACTTAAAACAAATGAAAAGTTATGATTTTATTGTCACTCTTGTAACAATCACAAAAATATATATAAAATAAATTTATACACATACTATGTAAACATAACATATAAAATATTTGAATTAATAGGCTTGAGTTGCAAGTACACGGATCTGAACATACTCAAGACACGTGGCACATTATTAGTGGATTAGACTAAAAGTGAAAGAAATTTTAGAGAATTTTAAGCAAAATGACCTATAAATAGAGATTCAAATCCTCTCTCACTAAATTGATTACACACTTATGTTTCTCTCTCCTATGGTCTTAAATCTTGACCTTCTCTCTCTAGATTTTGTGAGGTTAGAGAGTTTAATTGAATTGATTTTATTTTAAATTTTTGATTTATCAAAGTTGTATTCGGTCATTTCGAAACATTTAGGTTGTTACTCAAAGGCTATAAAGTTATTGTATATTTCATTTCATTAATTTCTTTAGGTTATTAGGATGTCAAAGGTTACTCAAATTAGCTGATTTTTTTTAAATATTTTAAAATGCCGAATTTGAGTGCCAAGTTAAAACTATGTTTTTTTTATTACCAAGGTTCAATTAGGGTTTTTATTTTTATTTTTTTTAAAGACATTGATACACTTTAAACTCCTAAATCTCCATTTCTGTAGGAGTTAGTATCCCTTATTTTGTGTTAATTTTAAAGTAATTATTGATTATTATACAAATAATTGACTTCATTTAATCTTTATTTTGCAAAAAAGAAATAAAAAAGAAAAAAAATACAAGTCCAATATTGTTGTTTATAAAGTATTTGACAAATATAGCAAATAATTGGGCCCAAGATTGAGGAAGAAAGATAAAGCAGTAACAAGAATAAGAGGGCTTGTGTAATATAAATAGTAACACATACAATCAAACAAAGGGGGGAATAAGAGGCTAGTGTCAGAAAAAAAAAAGTGGGAAGCTGAGTGTGAACAAAAGGGAGGAGCCGCACGTTAGGATTAGACAATAATACTGGGAGAGTGCGGCAAGTAATCTGAGAGTGAAGGGAAAATACATAATAACGCGGGCATAAGGAGGAGAGAATTGTGACAATTTGAAAGTGTTTGGAGTTAGAATAGAGAGTCCTTAAGTTTTGGAGCAAATATTTATTTTTTTAGGATTTTTATTCTTTTTCTTTAATTTGATCAACATTATTATTCTTGTTTTGATTTTCTTTATAATAATGAGTCACTAAACTCTCTTATAATGTTTTTGGTGAATCTTGTAATTGAGATAACTTTTACTATATATTAATTATCTATTATAGTTTTATTTTGATTATGTTTAATTGTTCAATTAAAATTTTCTATTGCTCTAATCATGTGCATATTTTTAATCAATTAGTTATTGGCGATCATATTGCAATTAATTGATGGACTTATAGAATAATTGAGACTATAAATTATTCCATGACCAAACTTAATTTTAATTTTCCAACCATTCAACCTTTTTATGTTTTATTATTTTCTTGAATTTAAACTCTTTGAATGACCAAACAAGGGGTTAATTTAGGAAAAAATATATTAATCATGAATAACAAAACGAGTTAATAGATTGAGTAAATGGATTGATAATTGAATTAAAAGACATGAATCCAAATAAAACTATAATCGAAGGAACTCAAAGTTACAAGTGAAACTGTGAACCTAAGCTTCTCTATTAATTTACAAATTGACGTTTTTATTCTTTTTCTCTGGTACTTGCTATTTACTTGTTAATTACGCAACCATTTCAATCATTATTATTAGTCTAAATAATGAATGATTTTAATCATTTTGGTACATGCTAATAAATCTCTACAAATACGATAATATTTTATATTACTTATGCGATAGAGTACACTTGCTCTAAGTGTAGCGTAGCACCTAGGTTTATCTTTAATTTCATTTAAATACATGATCTAACTCTTGGCAAATTATCAGTTATTATGGTATAGAGGGACCATTCAAGTTAACAGATGTTGGTAGTAGTGTTAGAACTAAGATTGGTTTGACAAACAATTTTACGTAACTTTGGTTTTGATGATAACAAACTACAAGAGAACAATTTACTTCTTAACGTGTGCTAAGTGTATTGGTCCTTTGTGATTTCTCAAAGAAAATCCTCTTATCACAAAGACTTTGAGTTTGGACTACATTGAAGACAAATATACTCTGACTTTAATGAAGATACGCTCTGACTGATGCTATAGTTTTTCGTTTGATGATAATAATAAGAACATCATGAAAGTTCCAAGCATCTAGAAGAAAATTAAGACAACAAAGTAATCATTTGAAAGATACAATGAACCTTGATAATTCTTCGTCATATGTATGCTTTACAATGTTTTTACTCTTATTTATGTTTAATCATTAGTTAATTTAAGGAGTTATTTGACATAATTTATCGATTTTAGTCCTTGAATTTAATAACATGTTCAAGTTCTTATTTCCTTAATTAAGTATTGATTTTTCATAGTTTTGTGTTGTTTCATTGTTTTAGTGCACTACTGAATTTTGTTGAGATTTTAACATGACCAATGTGAAGTATTTCAACCATTGTAGATGTCCAAGTGGAGTCAAACAAAGTGCAAATGAAAGCTAAGATCCATAACTACAATTTTCATGAGGACACCGAAACCATATTCGCACTCAAAAGAGATGAAAAATGCAATAGACGTCAAACCTCAAATGTTGTGTGCTTGAGTGCAAATGTCTGCACCTAGGGCACATTTTTGTAGAATTTTGACAATATGTTTCTGTCCAGGAGCACTAGAGCGCCCTTGGCTTGCAGAATACATAAAAGTGCGATGTTCTAACTTTTTAGTTTTTTTTGGCTATTTTGAAGTGTGGAGACTTGTGCCATAACAAAGATGTTGGAACCATGTTGGTTCTAAGTACTTAGGATTTTGTTGTTTACAAAAGCACTCCATGTAATCTTATTTTGAACCTTGAATTATTAAATCAAATGCCACCAGAAACTGAAGTAATCAGAAGCAGAAAATCAAAGGGTTCCAGAGATTGAATCCTGAAGGTACCAGAAGATACTCCAGGATGTCAAAACATCACCAGAAGATATCTTTGCTGGCCTATATCAGAAGGAAGCAAAGTCAGAAGGAGACCTGAACCAGACCAGAAGGAAGCCTGGCAGTAAAATAATAAACAACCTAGACATGATCCAGACTTAATCAGAGGGTAAATTAATGGGTCTAGAACAAAGGAATTAATCCAGATTTGACCCAGACCAGAAGATAGCATGGTTCAGGGTATGAAACTAAGTCCAGACCAGAAGAAATGATCTCCAGAATTGATCCAGAACTGATCCAAAACAGAAGGTAAAATGTACAGACTGAAATATTATTTGTCCAGATTTAATTTCTGTTTAATCCAGACCAAGTCCAGAATTGGTCCAGATCAGAGGGAAGATTTTCACATCAGTGGTTCAGATTTAAGTATTTGGCCCAGTGTTGGCCGAGATCAGAAGACCAGACCATGGCCCAGTGTTGGCCGAAATCAGAAGGTCAGGATGTGTGGTCCAGCAGTGGCCGAGATCAGAGGATCACAGCAGATCAGTTTGCTAGACCAGGATGGCCGAGATCAGAAGATCAGAAGGTTAGGAAGTGTGGACCAGGGATGGCCGAAATCAGAGGATCACAGCATATCACTAAGTATGGTCCAGATGTGGACTAGCGCAGAAGATCAAATGGTCCAGATTTAATCAGGAGGATTAACGGTGGAGATTTTAATTTATTTTGATCAAAGTATTGAAAATATTTGTTACAAAAATAAAGTGAGGTATTGTGGAATTCAGGAGCTGTTGGCGGGAAGAATCTAAAGACATGATTGGCCAGTTATTTTTGTAAGAAAATCTGAAGCTTAAAAAAGATATGCTTTTTTTATTTAAATAAAGCCCAATTGGTCAAGATATTTTTGCAAGAGAATCCAGCAAGATTCAGCTCAAAATTAAGCTTGGAAGAGGCCCTAATCTGCATCTATAAATGGAGGCTCAAGGCAGAATACTTTGCATCGAAAATCACAAAAGAGTCATACACTTCCAAAAGCAAACACTCAAGTTTTCAGTGAGGTTAATTGTGAGTTCCAGCTTTCCAGAAGCAAGCACTCGTGTTATTTTCTTTCCCTTGTGTTAGATCTAAGTTGTTGAAGTAGAGTCTACAATCTGAGGGAGTCAGAAGGGGTAGCAGATTACTTCGCAATTAGATTCAAGGCGTTGTAATTCCTTCTACAATCTGGGGTTGTCAAATTGGCAGGAGAAGACTTGACTTAGGAAGTCAAGGTGCTGTATTCCTCAAGAGTCTAGGATTGTTAGACTGTTTGAGAAGACTGACTTGGATGGTCAGTGGTATTGTTCTAATTCAAGGTTTGAATTAGTGAAATCCTTCAAGGTGAAGGGACTGGACGTAGCCTCGTTAACGGTGAACCAGTATAAAAATTCTGTGTTTTATTTTTACTTTATATCCGCTGCTAACTCTGTTTTTATTCATACATAAAGTTTTGTTTTAAAAGTGTAAAAACAGGAAAAGTATTCAAGTTAGTCAAACACAATTCAACCCCCCTTATCGTGTTTGCACCTTCAATTGGCATCAGAGCTCGGTCTCAAGGCTGAGCACTTAACAGTGTTTGAGGAAAGGTCCAAGGGGTTCAACATGGCAGAATCCATAGATGAACTGGGATGCAACATCAACAGACCACCACTATTTGATGGAGAAATGTTTGAGTATTGGAAGGACAGAATGAGAAGTTTCTTCATATCTCAAGATCCTGAACTATGGAAGATGGTAGTCAAAGGATACACTGCACCTACTGATCCAGAAGATCCAACTAAAGAACTAGACATGGATAATACGAAACCAGATCAGAGCAAATTACACAAACTTCATCACAAGTCTAGAAACATCATGATCAGTGCCATCACATTCAAGGAATTTGACAGATGCACAGATAAAGAAACAACAAAGAGTATATTCGACAGTCTGGTTCTGACCTATGAAGGAAGCCAGTAGGTTCAAGAAGCAAGGGCTAACATACTGGTCAAACAGTATGAGATGTTCAAGATGGAAGATGATGAAGACATCGATGGAATGTTTTCTGTAGATTCCAAACTCTGATATCTGGACTAAAAGTATTAAAGAAAAGCTACACCACTGCAGATCATGTAAAGAAGATCCTCAGAAGCTTACTAGCCAAATGGAGACCAAAGGTTACTGCAGTACAGGAAGCTAGGGATCTGAATACCTTGAAGCTTGAAGATCTGATCAGCTCCCTCAGGTCTCATGAAATAGAGCTGAATGCAGATGAACCTAAGAAGAAGAAAGCTGCAAGGGCAGCATCAGAATCAGAGGATAGTGACAGTGACTGTGATGATATGGCTTACTTAACCAAAAAGATGGTTAAGATCTGGGAAAACAGGAAGAGAAGAAGCTTCAAGAAGAAACATAACAATAAAGGAAAGGAAGAATCTGACAAGAAGAGTATTGTTTGTTATGGATGCAATAAACCTGGACATATCAAGTCAGAATGTCCAAATCTAGAAAAAGGAAAACAACACAAGAAGAGTTCTAGATACAGAAAGAAGGGTTTGATGGCTGCCTGGGATGTATCAGAATCAGAAGAAGAATCATCTGATGAAGAAGAGGCAGAAACAGCAATGATGGCACACATCAGGTCTACTTCTGGACCTCATAAAGGTATGATTTCAGGAAGGAAAGCAGGCAGAAGAAAGAATGAACGAAGTAGTCATTCAAGCAAGTCTGGAAGCACATCAGAGGAAGCAATTCTGTCTCTGATGGCTCATACCAACTCAAGTTCTTGATACAGTTCAGGCTCTGGAACAGATTCAGAAGATGAAGACGATAAGGTATTTTCTGATCTCTCTAAATATGAGTTAATTGATACTTTAAAAGATTTTTTAAATGCAAATAATAAGATGGCTTTAAAAATGAAAACTCTTAGGGAAGATAAGAAAAATCTGACCAAAGAGGTCCAAGTTTTAAAGAATCAAAATTCTGAGTATGCAACTAAAAACAAGGATTTCAAAACTGAAGTTGCAAGACTCAAATCTGAAAACCAAACTCTCTAAAGCAATGTTTGTTCCACTTCCAAAACTGTTTGTGAATCTGATATGCATGAGCAATTTTTTCAAAACTTTATTTCCAATGGAATGGAAAGAAGTAAATATGCATCTAGGATTTATGGAAATAGTAACACTGGAAAGAGAGGTCTTGGTTTTACAGAAACGATTGCTGAAAGTAAAGCTGTTCATTCTGATATTTTATGTATTGTTTGTGCTAAGAAAGGTCACTCTTAACTATCTTGTCCACTGGTAAAATCTGAACAAGATCATAGAGCTGTTAAGATTAACAAACCTAGACCCAATCAGTTATGGGTACCAAAAGATCAAATTGTCTATGTTGCAGATATTCTGAGCAACTAGAAGGAGACACCAACAATGGTGCTTGGACAACGGATGTTGGCTATGCACAAGCAGAAGAAGGTTTATGTTCCTGCTACAACAAGACAAAGGCCATCTGAGTCTGATGGAAAAATGTCTGGTCAACTCAACCTAAACCGGAATCAGAATCAGAACCAGAATCAAAACTGGAACCAGAACAGGAATTGGAACTAGAACTGGAACCAGTATCAGAAGCACATAAACTGGAACCAGAACCAACACTGGAACCAGAACCAATACTGGAACCAGAATCAGAATCAGTACTGGAATCAAAATCAGAATCAACACTGGAACCAGAACCAGAATCAGATCAGGAATTACCAGAATCACCAGAATTACCAAATTCATCAGAACCACCAGATTCACCAAAATTACCAGAATCAAAACATGTTCCAGAATCATCAAAGGAACATGATTTATAAACCAAAGCAGAATCAAGGAAACTGCTCAAACAGGCCAGAAGAAGAACTGACCCTAATGGTTCGAACAGAAGCTAAGTCTGAATCTGAGTCTGACTCTGACTCTGATTCTGACAAAGAAAAGGCAAGGTCTGGTCATCAACACAAAACTTGGTATCTTGACAGTGGCTGCTCCAAGCACATGACAGGAGATAAATCTATGTTTCTGGATCTGATTATGAAGAATGAAGGCAAAGTTTCCTTTGGAGTAAACCAGAAAGGTCAGATTATTGGTACAGGATATGTTGGTAACAGTTCTTCTCCCTTGTCTATTAAAAATGTTCTGTTAGTTAAAGGGCTAAAACATAATCTTCTGAGCATAAGTCAATTAAGTGACTGCAATTATGATGTTATCTTTAATCAAAAAACTTGCAAAGCTGTTAGTCAAATTGATGGGACAGTTTTATTTACTGGCACTAGGAAGGATAATGTTTATAAAATTGATCTTTTTAGTCTTGCTAAGCAACAAGTTAAATGCCTATTATCTGTAAGTGAGCAGAATCTGATTTGGCACAAGAGGCTAGGGCATGCAAACCCTAAACTTATATCCGAGTTGAGCAAACTCCAGTTGGTAAGAGGGCTTCCCAAGGTAAGTTCCAAAACTGAGATTCCTTGAAAAGCATGTCAAAGAGGTAAACAAACTAAAAGCTCTTTTAAAACTAAAAAATGTGGTTCTACCTCTCAACCACTTGAACTGCTTCACTTAGATCTGTTTGGTCCTGTTCAAACAGGTTCCCTCAGTGGTAAGAAATATGGTTTTGTGATTGTTGATGATTACTCAAGGTGGACTTGGGTAAAATTTTTAAAGAACAAAGATGAATCTCACAAAGTGTTTATTTCTTTTTGTAAGCAAGTTATGAATGAACAGGGTATTAAGATCATAACCATCAGAAGTGATCATGGAGGTGAATTTGAGAACAAGTATTTTGAAGAATTCTGTGATGAGAATGGGATCTCTCACAACTTCTCATCCCCCAGAACACCTCAACAGAATGGAGTAGTAGAAAAGAAAAATAGATCACTGCAGGAGATGGCCAGAACCATGCTGATGATATGAAGGTTGCCACCTACCTTTAGGCAGAAGCTGTCAACACAGCCTGCTACATTCATAATAGAGTCTACATCAGGTCCATCTTAAACAAAACTCCCTATGAACTGTGGAAAGGTAAGAAACCCAATATTTCCTACTTTAAGCAATTTGGCTGCATCTGTTTTATGTTGAACACTAAAGATAACCTAGCTAAGTTTGATTCTAGATCTCAAAAGTGTATCTTTATTGGCTACTCTAAGAGATCAAAAGCTTATAGAGTCTTTATCAAAGAAACTAACACTGTGGAAGAATCAATCCACATTAAGTTTGATGATAAACAACTTGACTCTGAAAAGTCAAAGCAAGATCAGGAAATTGCAGGTGAACCAGAGGTACAGGAACCAGAAGTTGAACCAGAAGCAGAAGCTGAGAAAGATCAAGATGAAGAAGATGATGACTCTGAAAACAAGTCAGAGGGAAAGAATGGATGGAAATACAAGTTGAAGGTGCAAACACGGAATGGGGGGTTGAATTGTGTTTGACTTAACTTGAATACTTTTCCTATTTTAATTCTTTCAAAACAAAAATTCATGTATAATTAAAACAGAGTTAGCAGCGGATAAAAATAAAAATAAAAACTCACAAATTTTATACTGGTTCACCGTTAACGAGGCTACGTCCAATCCCTTCGCCTCGAAGGATTTCACTAATTCAACCTTGAATTACAACCTTGCTACTGACCCTCCAAGTCAGTCTTCTCAAATAGTCTAACAATCCTAGACTTCTTTGAGGAAAAACAACTCCTGTTCTTCAGCCAATCTGACACCCCAGATTGTTGAAGAATTCACAACACTATGAACCTAATTGCTAAGTACCTTGCTACCCTTTCTGAATCCCTCAGTTTGTAGACTCTACTTCAACAACTTTGATACAACCATATCTAATTGCCAAGTAACCTACTACCTCTATTGACTCCCTCAGATTGTAGACTTTTCTTCAACAACTTAGATTTGCCACCGTGGAAAGAAAATAACCGAGTACTTGCTTCTTGAAAGCTGAAACTCACAATTGACTTATATGAAAATTTGAGAGTGGTTGCTTTGGAAGTGTATGACTCTTTTGTGATTTTCGATGATGAGCATTCTGCCTTGAGCCTCCTTTTATAGATGCAGATTAGGGCCTCTTCCATTGCTTAAATTCGAGCTAAATCTTGCTGGATTCTCTTGCAAAAATAACTTGACCAATTGGGCTTCATTTAAATAAAAAACATATCTTCAGATTTTCATTCAAAATAATTGGCCAATCAAATCTGTTGGTTGTTCCCGCCAATGCTCCTGAATTCCATGCTACTCCACTTTATTTTTATAACCAATCCTTTTAACACTTTAATTAAAATAACTTGCAATCTCCATCGTTGATCAATTCTGGACCATCATAATTTTGAGCGCTAGTCAACATCTGGTCCAAGCTAAATGATATGCTGTGATCCTCTGAATTCGGCCATCCCTGGACCACACTTCCTGACCCTATGATCTTTTGATTTCGGCCAACCTGGATGCGCGCCTGATATGCTGAATTCTTCTGGACTCGGCCATTTCTGGACTTGCACATTCTGTCCATATGATTTCGGCCAACACTGGGCCATGGTCTGATTTTCTGATCTGGACCATCACTGGACTCAAAAAATTATTTATGAACCATTGATCTGGATATTTTTACTCTGATCTGGACAGATTCTGGAATTTGGTCTGGAACAAACTGAAATAAACTTGATCAAAAAATATTTCAGTATGAACATTTTACCTTTGATTTTGGACCAGGTCTGGGTTGATTCTGGAACTTATTTCTTTTGTTCTGGACTTGGTTCCATGCCCTGAATCATGCCATCTTATGGTCTGGGCCAAATCTGGATTGATCCTCTTGTTCTGGATTCATAAACATACCTTCTGGTCAAGTCTGGAACAAGTCTGGGCTGTGTAATTTTTCACTGCCAGGCCATCTTCTGGTCAGAATAACTTCTGGAATAAAATTGATATTTGATTCCTGTTTGTCTTGATCAACTCTCCTTCTGGCATGCTTTCCAATGATAGGATCCATGTTTCATTCTGAAATTTATTCCTTTTGATCTAGGCCATCAAATATATCTTCTGGTCTTGTTTTGACATTCCTGGAGTATCTTCTGGTCATTCCAGAATTCATTTTTCTGGAATCCTTTGTTCACTGCTTCTGATTCCTTCAGTTTCTGGGGCATTTAACTTAATAATTCAAAGTACAAAATAAGTTTACATAGAGTACATTTGTAAGCATCAAAATCCTAAGTACTTAGAACCAACTTGGTTCCAACACAAGTCTTCACATCCAGAATCTCTCATTATTGGCAGTGTAGCAGAACCTGTAAAGACCAGATCATGAAGTAGAGAAACCAGTCTGTTTGGTTTACTCTCAACAATTGAACCAAGCAATGTTGATGATGAAGGTGCAAACACGAGAAGGAGGGTTGAATTGTGTTTGACTAACTTGAATACTTTTCCTGTTTTTACACTTTTAAAACAAAACTTGATGTATGAATAAAAATAGAGTTAGCAGCGGATATAAAGTAAAAATAAAACACATAATTTTTATACTGGTTCACCGTTAACGAGGCTACGTCCAGTCCCTTCACCTTGAAGGATTTCACTAATTCAAACCTTGAATTACAACCGTTCTACTGACACTCCAAGTCAGTCTTCTCAAACAGTCTAACAATCATAGACTCTTGAGGAATATAGCACCTGTGTTCAGCCAATCTGACAATCCCAGATTGTAGAAGAAATTTCAACACTATGAATCTAATTGCCAAGTAACCTGCTACCCCTTCTGACTCCCTCAGATTGTAGACTCTACTTCAACAACTTAGATTTGACACAATGGAAGGAAAATAACACGAGTGCTTGCTTCTTGAAAGCTGGAACTCACAATTAACCTCACTGAAAACAGTGTTTGCTTTGGAAATGTATGACTCTTTTGTGATTTTCGATACTAAGTATTCTGCCTTGAGCCTCCTTTTATAGATGCAGATTTGGGCCTCTTCCAAGCTTAATTTCGAGCTGAATCTTGCTGGATTCTCTTGCAAAAATTACTTGACCAATTTGGCTTTATTTAAATAAAAAAACATATCTTTTATTAAGCTTCATATTTTCTTTCAAAATAACTGGCCAATCAAGTCTTTAGTTCCTTCCCGCCAACAGCTCCTGATTTCCACAATACTTCACTTTATTTTTGTGACAAATCTTTTTAATACTTTGATCAAAATAAATTAAAATCTCCACCGTTAATCCTCATGATTAAATATGGACCATTTGATCTCCCTGCGCTAGTCCACATATGGACCATACTAATTGATATGCTGTGATCCTCTGATTTCGGCCATCCCTAGACCATACTTCCTAACCTTATGATCTTCTGATCTCGGCCATCCTGGTCCAGCAAACTGATCTGCTGTGATCCTTTGATCTCGGCCACTGCTGGACCACACTTTCTGTCCTTCTAATTTCGGCCAACACTGGGCCATGGTCTGATCTTCTGATCTCGGCCAACATTGGGCCAAATAATTAAAACTGAACCATTGATCTGGAAATCTTTCCTCTGATCTGGACCAATTATGGACTTGGTCTGGATTAAACTGAAATTAAATCTGGACAAGTAATATTTCAGTCTGAACATTTTACCTTTGATTTTGGATCAGGTCTTGATCAATTCTGGAAATCATTTCTTCTGGTCTGGACTTAGTTTCATACCCTGGACCATGCTATCTTCTATTATGGGTCAAATATGGATTAATTCTCTTGTTCTAGACCCATTAATTCATCCTCTGATTAAGTCTGGAACAAGTCTGGACTATTTATCATTTCACTGCCAGACCATCTTCTGGTCAAAATAACTTATGGAATAAATCTGATATTTGACATCTTCTGGTCTGGAACAACTCTCCCTCTGACAGACTTCCCTGTGGTCTGGTCCAGGTCTCCTTCTGACTTTGCTTCCTTCTGATCTGGGCCAGCAAAGATATCCTCTGGTAGTGTTTTGACATCTTGATGTATCCTCTGGTAATTGTAGAATGCATTATGGATGCATTTTCTGCTTCTGCAATCTTCAACTTCTGGTGACATTTGATTTTATAATTCAAGGTTCAAAATAATATTACATGGAGTGCTTTTGTAAACATCAAGATCCTAAGTACTTAGAACCAACTTGGTTCCAACAATCTCCCCCTTTTTGATGATGACATAACCTTAACTTATTTTGCTAGTTTATAACTCGAGGACTTGAATTACTCCCCCTTAGACCAATCTCTCCCCCTAAGTCTGATACTGACTTTTTCTTCTCCTTTTCAACTCCTTCTCTTTTCACTCTTTCTTTTCTTTTCTTCTCCTCTCCTTTTCAACTCCTTCTTTATTCTCTCTTTCTTTTTCTCTCTTCATATTTCCTCTGCTTTTCACTCTTTCTTTTTCTCTCTCCCTGATTTCTCTCCTTTTCAACTTCTTCTTTTACACTCTTTCTTTTTCTCTCTCCCTGATTCTTCTCCTTTTATACTCCTTCCCTTTTCATCTCTTTCTTTTTTGCTCATTGCTTCTTTTTATCTCTCCTTTTCTACTTATTTCTCCTTTTTCTCTCTCTCTCTCTCTCTCTCTCCCCCTTTTTGTCATCAGCCAAAAAGAGGTCCTACTATTTTTGTATTTTTTGTTTTTCTCTTTAAAAATTACAGAAAGTAAAACAGAAAATAAAAGACAAAAAAATAAGATTACAAGAAATTTAAAAACTCCTAAGATGACTACTTGAGCTAGTCAGATATGGAGGTAATGCTGAAATGCTTCTTGATGAACTCGAACCTATCTTCTGGTAATGCTTTAGTGAAGATGTCAACCCATTGATGATCATTGTCCACAAACTGGATGCTTAAATTTCTTTTTGAACATGGTCCCTAATGAAATGGTGTTTTATTTCAATGTGTTTGGCTCTAGAGTGTAAGATAGGGTTCTTGGTTAGGTTTATGGCTGAAGTGTTATCACAGAACAAAGGGATATTGGTTTCAAAGATGTTGTAATCTTCAAGTTGATGTTTCATCCAGAGTAACTGTGAACTGCATCCTGCTGCTGATATATACTCAGCTTCAACTGCTGAGTATACCTGATTTACCTTGATGAATCTGAATTCCCAGGAAGAACTTAAGTTCTCCCATCATGCTCATTTGGAACTCTTTCTGCATTAGGTCAGAAAACTCTTTGCACAAAGTGCCATTAGTCGATCCAAATATGATATCATCAACATAAACTTGAATAATCAAAATATGATTTTTAATGGATTTCCTAAATAGAGTATTATCAATCTAGCCTCTATTAAATTCATTCTTAAGCAGAAAGTTACTAAGTCTGTCATACCATGCCCTTGGTGCTTGTTTTAAACCATATAAAGATTTTTTAAGTTTGAAAACATGGTCTGGAAAATCAGAATTTTCAAATCCAAGGGGCTGTTTGACATAGACTTCCTCACTTATATAGCCATTTAAGAATGCACTTTTAACATCCATTTGATACAACATTATATCATGATTAGCAGCAAGTGATAAAAGAATTCTAATTGCTTCTAACTTGTCCACTGGAGCAAAAGTCTCAGTGTAGTCTATACCTTCCTGTTGATTGTATCCTTGAGCTATAAGTCTGGCTTTGTTCCTTACCACTTCACCTTTTTCATTTAGTTTATTTCTCCAGAATTGATCTAGAATTGATCCAAAACAGAAGGTAAAATGTCCAGACTAAAATATTATTTGTCTAGATTTAATTTCTGTTTAATCCAGACCAAGTCCAGAATTGGTCCAGATCAGAGGGTAGATTTTTAGATCAGTGGTTCAGATTTAAGTATTTGGCCCAGTGTTGGCCAAGATTAGAAGATCAGACCATGGCCTAGTGTTGGCCGAAATCAGAAGGTCAGGATGTGTGGTCCAGCAGTGGACGAGATCAGAGGATCACAACAGATCAGTTTGCTAGACCAGGATGGCCGAGATCAGAAGATTAGAAGGTTAGGAAGTGTGGACCAGGGATGGCCGAAATCAGAGGATCACAACATATCACTAAGTATGGTCCATATGTGGACTAGCGCAGAAGATCAAATGGTCCAGATTTAATCAGGAGGATTAACGGTGGAGATTTTAATTTATTTTAATCAAAGTATTGAAAAGATTTGTTACAAAAATAAAGTGAGGTATTGTGGAATTCAGGAGCTGTTGGCGGGAAGAATCTAAAGACATGATTGGCCAGTTATTTTTGAAAGAAAATCTGAAGCTTAAAAAAGATATGTTTTTTTATTTAAATAAAGCCCAATTGGTCAAGAAATTTTTGCAAGAGAATCCAGCAAGATTCAGCTCGAAATTAAGCATGGAAGAGTCCCTAATCTGCATCTATAAAAGGAGGCTCAAGGCAGAATACTTTGCATCGAAAATCACAAAAGAGTCATACACTTCCAAAAGCAAACACTCAAGTTTTCAGTGAGGTTAATTGTGAGTTCTAGTTTTCCAGAAGCAAGCACTCGTGTTATTTTCTTTCCCTTGTGTTAGATCTAAGTTGTTGAAGTAAAGTCTACAATCTGAGGGAGTCAGAAGGGGTAGCAGATTACTTGGCAATTAGATTCAAGGCGTTGTAATTCCTTCTACAATCTGGGGTTGTCAGATTGGCAGGAGAAGACTTGACTTAGGAAGTCAAGGTGCTGTATTCCTCAAGAGTCTAGGATTGTTAGACTATTTGAGAAGACTGACTTGGAGGGTCAGTGGTATTGTTCTAATTCAAGGTTTGAATTAGTGAAATCCTTCAAGGTGAAGGGACTGGACGTAGCCTCGTTAACGGTGAACCAGTATAAAAATTCTGTGTTTTATTTTTACCTTATATCCGCTGCTAACTCTGTTTTTATTCATACATCAAGTTTTGTTTTAAAAGTGTAAAAACAAGAAAAGTATTCAAGTTAGTCAAACACAATTCAACCCCCCCTTCTTGTGTTTGCACCTTCAAAAGAAACTTAAAGGAGGCTGATTCTAATACCATTGAAGGAGTTTTATCAAGAATCAATCATGAATCGTTCTTCTAATTCTTCTTTAATCTCTATGTTTTATTTCTTTGGCATGGGTAACTAAACCCTCTTTGTTAGGGATGAGTGAAACAAGATGAAATCCTTATTTGTTTGATTTGATTTCTAGTTATATAAATGAGTTTATTGAATTATTTTCTCATCTATGTGTTTAATGCTTTTTATTGCTTGATCATCTTTAAACTGTTTTACGATTCATATTTTGAAACGGAAATGGTCTTTACGAATGCTAGAGATGAGAAATTCATGATATTGTAGTCTAGAGATAAATGCAGGTCATGAAACTAAATGAATGATTTGCAAAGGCAATAGTTTAATATGAGAATTCTTGTACTATAAAGCTTAATTCTAATCTTAAATCTACTAAGGAATTAGGGATTACTTTGGAATCAAAGGTTTTGTCACTAAGGAATTAAGGCAAGAATAGTAAAGAGAATTAGGTAATGATTCAATAAAGGAATTTAGTAACTCAGATCAAATTAAAAACCAAGGTTGGATTCAAAGTTAAGCTCATCCCTAAATTTTTTTGTCATGATAAAAGTTCCATATATTTTACTCTTGTAAGTTTAAAAAAGTCTTTCAATCAATTCGAAAATTTTTTGTCCAATTTTAGTAATTAAACACAATTCGATAGTATAACGCAATCCTTGAGTTCAACGCTCGATATTACTATTTTATTATTACTTGCAACAATTCATTACACTTGCTGTAATGCTATCAAACCTCATAGGCACATTCATCTTGAACAAGAAAATCAACTTCTTTGGCAAATGATGAAATTTGAATTTAGTAGGTTCCATACATGATAGTGCTAGATAGCTTAAGCTATGATCATAAGATTTTCCACCATACCAACAACGGTCTTAAAACCTCAAATTTCAACGACATTATTTTGAAGCCTATAAAAAACAAAGATCTCTTCCATTGAAAAGATAGAGAACAATAGATTAAGAAAACTCATCCCTTTGAATACAAAAAGATCTGAAAATGAAATATGTTCAATCTTCAAATCTTTTTTACGGAAAGCTATGTAGGAAAAAGATTGAAGAAGTAAAACCTTCTATTATACTCTTTGAAGAAGAGTTTATTGATTGTATAACCTTGACTTTTGTATCTTTGCTCATCGATGGTTGTTTCCTTTAAAGAGTTTGATTGTTTTGAGCTAGAAGCTTAAGTAAGTGTCTTTTCTCAAAGGCTTGACTGTACTTAGTCAGATGCTTGCGAATAATCCTTTCAAGAGTTTGACTATACTAAGCTAGAAGCTTGGAGGAAGTTATTCGAGAGTTTGACTTTGTTAAGCTAGAAGCTTAAGTAAGTTTGTATATCAAGAGTTTGACTATACTAATCTAGAAGCTTGACGAGATTTTTTATGGAAAATCTTTCAAATTAAAGCTATCAAAAGTATATCATAACTATAGTCATCCCAAAATAAGATAATTACAACCACCAAAAGAGAGGCACAACGACCATATACACAGTCCTAATTTGATCATCAACTAACAACTACAATAGATGGGAATGCCTCCACACACAACACAAATACCCTCTAAAGAAGTGTCCCTCGTAAAAGTAACCTCATCCTCCTCTCCAGCCATCGAAAATCTGTGTCATCAGAAGTTAGGTCCACCCATGACATAGGTGTCTTTGGTGGAGCTGAGATATTAAAGAAACTATATTCACCTTAGACACTAAAGAAAGAGGATCGTCCACTAGAAAAGGAGGCTCTAACTTAGCATGAGGAGACACCAACCACGAAATTGAAGGTCCCTAAAGAAATTCTAGATCCTTAGTGGGCGCAAATGGTCTCGCAACATCTTTGGCTCCAAGTCTAGAAGTAGGGCATCTACTCCTACAGTACCCTCAGCCTCGACTCCAACAGAAGTTCCAGTATGCACTCATACTCCACTAGCCCCAAGCACCAAGTCCAAAGGTACAAGGAAGTGTATCCTCTCATGAGTAATCCCTACATGAAACACTGCACCAGTCCTAGTACTAATCGCTACAACCCTTCCCGCATATTCTTCCCTGCTAGAGGCAGGTCATATTCCTAAGCAGCCGGCAAGGCCCTTTTAGGGAAGTCCAACGATGTTTTAGTTGTCAATGTAACCTTCAGGAGCACATAAGTTTGCATCATCTAATGGCATAGCCCTAATCAACTGAAATTGTAAAGGGTCACCAACCAAAATAACAAGTAGCATTTAACAAGTATGACATGGTATCAAGCAATAAACAAAGCATGCATAGATATATAGCATATAACAAACATGACTAGTGTGACAAAGAACCCTAATACAATGCTTATATGTTAGTATACATGATTCTAGAATTTTCAACCCTTATCGAGGGGTATAAATCATAAATTTACAACCTCAACATAGACTTATACTATTTACCAAAATCCAGTCTCAACACAGACTAGCAGAATTTACTATGGTGCAAGCTCAATACAGACTAGCACTAGTCAATAATATTTGTAAGGATAATGTGGACCATCGAAACACCTGGAACCACTATGTAGCCCATCACGATCATTACTAACTATGAAATGCATGAGCATACTCTAACACTTTCACATCAATTATTTTGTAAATGCAAATATTAAAATATTTTACTTTTAATACTTATTAAAATACTTCACAGAGTATACTCATGATATGTTATCATTAATACATAGTAAACATATATGTTCAATTATGAATACATAATCACATAAAATGCATTTATCATAGATTTCAAAACATCAATCACACAAATAAATTCGGCATGTGAACTAAAAACATGGAATGAGCCTTTGCCTTGTAAGCGTTCCAAATTACAAGCGTCGATTCCTATAAGTTCTCTCGTACCTTAAATAAAGAATCTTCTTAAGTTAAAACCAACACTCGACACTTTAAAACATAACCTTAATTTGACAATTTACCCCTAAAGTACCATTCTAGGGTTTTTCTCACTTTATTCACTAAAATATTTATTTCAAAATTCATTTAAGGATTAACAATTAAATTTTTTTTTCAACACTCAAGTCCTATTTGAGATAAATCAACTACACACTTACTTTAAAATACAGCTTGTCATATTTATTTTTCAAAACTTTTGCTAAAAACGATATGACTTTTTTTTTTTACTTTTTTTTTCCATTCTTTAGATTCTTTTCCACATAACATCAAAGTCTTCAACTTTTTATCTTAATACCAACACTTGTAAATTGTTTTTCCAAATTTTCAACTTCAATATTTTTGGCATTTCCATTTAAAATGTTTTATGGTAACATATCCCAAATCCTAAAATTTTCAACCACACTTCAAACAAAAACTCTTTAGGTTTTCAACCCTTTTCTAAAACTAAGATCACAACTTTTTGTACAAAAGGAATTTTTGAAATCCCAAACCTTAACTTCCTGACAAGGGTTATTATTATTATTATTATTATTATTATTATTAGTATCTTTTCTGGTTCTTGGAAGCAAACGACTTATAAAACTTGGATTCCAGGAGAAGTCAACAAGCATTTTATCAGAATATGTGGGACGTAGGTAGCACACAGTTAGGTGACATCTGATCAAATACTGGGGATGTTCTTGATAATTTCAAAAGCTTGTTTCGATAGCCAAAGATGAAGTAGCAATGTCAATTTACAAGAAAGGGAGGTTTGAATTATAAATTCGCCCTTTTAAAACTTCCTGTTAAATACTTAAGAAAATAACTCAAGATTGATCTTGGTTGTGAAAACAGAAAATAGAGAATGTTCTTGGTTTTGATAAGAATACGGAGAACGTTCTTGGTTAGTTAAAATTAACAATTTAATTTATCTATTTAACTAAATAATCAAACATACTGAAAGTAAATAGATAAGGGAAGATATACCACACAAAGATACATCCTGGTTCACCCAACTTGGGCAACGTCCAGTCCTCACAACTGTGAGATTTTCACTAAGTGCTAAAACAGAGATCAATCTTGATTTTACACACCCTGTTTCAGATCAACTTTGATCTGTTACAAAAATAAATCATTTCCACCTATAAAGGAGTTCAATCAAATCACCTATCAATCTTTAGATAGGATTTTACAGTTCACCTTTTAATCATAATAGGAGTTCCTACAAGCTTACTTGAAACTATACTTCACACTATAGCTTTGAGTTTACAATGATATGATTTAAAGTGTTTTGTTAGAAATTGAGAAGGCTCGACACTTGTTTGAGTTCTGATTCTTTGACAAAGAAATACACGAGAATGATTCTATGAATCAAATAGGAAAAATCAGAACTGACTCAATGTATGTGAGTGAGATAAATTCAAGTATGATTGAAGTGAGTAATGAATTGCTTAGTACTTGAAGCTATGATTTTGGACATAATCTGAGTATGCCCGACTCGTGTTTGAGATTAGATTCTTGACAAAAGAATTCAGTAGAATGGATCTGCTGTCCAAAATAATCTTCTGTCCAGAATGATTATCATTCTCCAGCATGTTTAACATCATTCTCCAGTAGTGTATCATCAGATTCCAGATTGATAAACAATATCCAGCAGCAAACATCTTTCTCCAGCATGATTAACAACTATCTCTAGAATGATCAAATATTATCCTCCAGTATAATAACATCATTCCAGAATGATACAATGATTCTCCAACATACTAAACATCTTTCTTCAGCATGATTAACAACTATCTCCAGAATGATCAAACATCATCCTCCAGTATAATAACATCAGTCCAGAATGATACAATCGTTCTCCAGCATATTGAACATCATTCTCCAGCCTTGTTACATCCATCTCCAGCTTGACTGCCAAGAACGTTGAACGATCTTGAAGTATATAAACATTAGAGGATATCACTAGAGGATGACGTCACCAGAGGATGATATCACCAAAGGATGTCATTAGAGGATGACGTCACCAGAGGATACCAGAAGATATCACTAGAGGATGCCTCCAGAGGATACCAGAAGATACCTCCAGAGGATACCAGAAGATATCACCAGAGAATGACACCAGAGGATGACGTCATCAGAGGATACCAGAAGATATCACCAGAGGATACCAGAAGATACCAGAAGATATCACCAGAGGATCCCTCTACAAATTTAAAAGCCAAGAATACGCATCACTAAGATCAAGACTCATTTGCCACACAGAAGAAGAACCAAGTCTGCTATTGAACATTAGAAGCAGAATGAAGAATGTTCTTGCTTTTTGACCTGCTCTCACCTAATCACTGACAAAGGACAACCAGTCTGTTCCCAACGGGCAAATGAGCTGTCATAAGCACATTTTGAGTCTAATGGTATAATGATGTGTTTAGCCAAAGGAAAGGGAAAAAATTGTCCATCTTTATTCCTTATTTTCCCCCAACCCACCCTCTATTTACTCATTTTATTTGTTCACTCTCTCACTAACGAATAAAACACCACATAATCATTTTCTTTCTCTCTTACTTCTTACTAGTGTTAGTAAGCAAATACTTAGAAAAAAATAAATCTCCTTCATTCAAATCCATTCATCTTTTTTATCAAGGTTTGTGAATGAAACCTTCTTCTCCCATTCTCCTCTTTCTATTGATATTTGTTTTGTCATGAAAAAATTATTTTCCTCCCACTCCTCTAACAAGGCCATGAGGCCCTTAAGTGTTCAAGATAAGTTTTTCTTTCATTTTTCTATCACAAATGATGTAGATCTATGCCTTACTATGATATATTTCAAAGAAAATTTTGATTTTAAATAGTTTATGTTTTTTCAAAATAATGAATCATGTTATAATGTTGTTTCTCTTTTGTTAATATTGTAGATCTACTTGTTTTGGTGATGATCTAAAAGTAAAAAAAAAAAATTATAACATTTTGATGTTTTACATAAACATGGTTTTTTTATTAGAATCATGTTTCTTACAAAAATGATAGATCCATGACTTGTGATAATAGATCTAAAAGCAAAATCAAATTTGGAACACTTTGAATTTTTACTCAAAAAATGAATTTATGTTAGTAAATTTGATTTTTATGTTTTTTTATTTTAATTGTTGAAAAAGTTCTAAAATGTATATTTAGAACTAAGGATAAAAGAAACTTTTGGAAGAGAAATATTTCCACTTTTGCGACTCGTCTTTAGACCAACTCAGTCTTGTCTTTATTTCGTCTCGTCATTATTGAACCCACAACTCATCGAGTTTGGTCAGGTTAAGAGACAAGTTTGGCTCTAAAGCGTTGCCCGATCAAATGGTGGGACTAGGTAAGAGATACACCAAACCCGACTAGCTTGTCCTTTGTACACCCCTAAGTCATACCATAATTAAATAATCTTCATCCATATTCATCCCTTTCTCCTTGTTTTTTTCTCACGCTCCCATTTCAAGTATCTTCATCTTCTTCCATTAGCTTTATCAGGATTTTCGACAACCTCATCCATCTTCATTTTCTCCCACTTACATTAATCACGTTTGCATCCATTTCTTTTTCTTCATCTTATTTTCAATATTTAGTTAGTTTTCTTTGTTTTTTTATTTAGTAAATCATAAGGTATGATTTTTGCATAAGATTTGTTGTCTGATTAGGTTTTAGTGAGATTGAAACTGATTTCGTGAAACGGGTTAGCGGAATGGAACAACACTGTTGATTAAGGGTTTTAGGAATTTTTTATTTTGGTTAAGGATTTACTGAGCCCAGATTGCGTATGGCTACGTAAATTGAGTTTATGTAAGAATAAATGAAAGATATATCACGTGAATTGAAATAATGTACACCTACGCAAACTCAATTTACGTAGAATGTGTGGATTGAGTTTGGGAAGGATACGTGAACTGAATATGTGTACTTTATATTTATCACATGTTTGATTTTGATTATGATTATGATTATGTGTATGTAGAAATAGTGCAAACTATGTTTACTGATGCAACATGTCAGTTATAATTAATGATACTTCTAATAATGAGGGTCATCGTGTTAGGCTGCTTGCTTTTGCACGGGTTCATTGTCTTTGGGAGCAGTAAGTGGTACAACGCGAGCGGTTAGAACAATGACAATTACAACAACATCAAGCCCAACAAGAGGAGCAGGCCCAACAGAAGGTGCAACCACAACAGATGGCTTAAACAAAGTTTATGGATCTGCCTCCACAGGCTAATGGATATACTGGTGTTTTTATTGACACATTTTTCCTTAGAACATTTGGTGACCACGTCGCCACTCGACTTTAGGATGGAGTGGTAATTTTCGTGATCATATTAAATTTTTAATAGTTGTTGTCATAATATGTTTTCACCTGTTTTAACTTACATTTTTTCCTTCATTTATTTCTGGATCGTGGGGAGCTAAAGGTGTTTAGCAATGGAAAAAATTGAAAGAAGTTAACATTGAACATGAATAAATTGAGCAATTGGTTAAGATCTTAAGGTTATATCCGTTGCTGAAATGAAAATATGAAACGATAGACAAATTGATCATATCTACCTTCGTAGAGAGATGGCATCGAGACACCAATAGCTTCCATCTTCCGATTTAGAGATGACTATTATACTTGATGATATTTCTGTTGGAACCAAGTTGGTTCTAAGTACTTAGGATTTTGATGCTTACAAATGTACTCAATGTAAACTTATTTTGTACTTTGAATTATTAAGTTAAATGCCCCAGAAACTGAGGAAACAGAAGCAGAGATCAAAGGAAAATGAATTCTGGAATTTCCAGAAGATGTTCCAGGATGTCAAAACATCACCAGAGGATATGTTTGGTGGCCCAGAACAGAAGGAATAAAAATCATAATGAAACATGGATCATACCATTGGAAAGCCTACCAGAAGGAGAGTTGTTCCAGACAAACAGGAGTCAAATATCAATTTTATTCCAGAAGTTATTCTGACCAGAAGATGGCCTGGCAGTGAAAAATTACACAGTCCAGACTTGTTCCAGACTTGACCAGAAGGTATGTTTATGAGTCCAGAACAAGAGGATCAATTCAGATTTGGCCCAGATCATGAGATAGCATGATTCAGGGCATGGAACTAAGTCCAGACCAAAAGAAATGAGTTCCAGAATCAATCCAGACCAGGTTGAAAATTAAAGGTAAAATGTCCAGACTGAAATATTTTTTGTTCAAGTTAATTTCAGTTTGTTCCAGACCAAAGTCCAGAATCTGTCCAGATCAGAGTAAAAATTTCCAGATCAATGGTTCAGAGATAATTATTTGGTCCAGATCAGAAAATCAGACCATGGCCCAGTTGTGGCTGAAATCAGAGGGTTAGGAAGTGTGGTCCAAGAATGGCCGAAATCAGAGGATCACAAAATATGAAATAGGCTGGTCCAGATGTGGACTATCGCATTAAGATCCAATGGTGCAGATTTGATCATGAGAATTAAAGAATCTGAGAAAAACGCTCAAAACAGAAGCTGAGCAAAATGCTCAAAACAGATCAGTGAGCAAAAGGCTCAAAACAGAATCTGAGCAAAATACTCCAGAATATTTTCAAAACAGATTAATCTAAATATACTGCAGAAGTAAAGCATCAGTGAAGTTCTAAAGTTCAACTATAAATAGAGACTTAATGCTGAAGAATAAAGTATCGAAAATCACAAAAGAGTCATACACTTTCAAAGCAACAAACACCCAAATTTTCATAGAAGTCAATTGTGAGTTTTAGCTTTCAAGAAGCAAGTACTCGTGTTATTTTCTTTCCACTGTGGCAAATCTAAGTTGTTGAAGTAGAGTCTACAATCTGAGGGAGTCAATAGAGGTAGCAGGGTACTTGGCAATTAGATAGGGTTGTATCTAAGTTGTTGAAGTAGAGTCTACAAACTGAGGGAATCAGAAAGGGTAGCAAGGTACTTAGCAATTAGATTCATAGTGTTGTGATTTCTTCTACAATCTGGGGTTGTCAGATTGGCTGAAGACAAGGTTGTTTTCCTCAAGAAGTCTAGGATTGTTAGACTATTGAGAAGACTGACTTGGAGGGTCAGTAGCAAGGTTGTAATTCAAGATTGAATTAGTGAAATCCTTCAAGGCGAAGGGACTGGACGTAGCCTCGTTAACGGTGAACCAGTATAAAATATGTGAGTTTTTATTTTTATTTTTATCCACTGCTAACTCTGTTTTAATTATACATCAAGTTTTGTTTTGAAAGTATTAAAATAGGAAAAGTATTTAAGTTAAGTCAAACACAATTCAACCCCCCATTCTCGTGTTTGCACCTTCAGTTTCCTCACTTATGCATTTACCCATCGCTGCAACATTCTTTACAATCAATATATTTAACAAAATTGAGGGTGCAAAGGTATTAGCTGGACTTCTTGGAGTTATTGAAGCCTCTGCTCATGCTGAATTTCATGTGACGCGGACATCAACAGTTGGATTTAGTTGGATACTTGAAGTTACAACCAAGTTGTCGTGACCAGCTTTGGGAGATGGCTTCGAGGGCATTTGCACTTCTTTTGCACCCTTTTCATTGACAATAATGCATTCATTGTTAATGTTGCCTACCTAGAGTGCTTCCAATACTTTGACCTATATGGAGGATACGCATGGGATGCTATTGCTTTTGCTTACTTGTATAATAATCTCTGCAAAGCCAATATGCATCAAACTCGAATGATTTATGGGTATCTGACACTTCTACAAGTAAACTCAATTGTTGCTTTGTATCTTGATAAATTAATTTATTAATTATAAACTAATGATATGTTATTATATATGTGGAGACTTGTGTGTATGAGTATTTCCATACTTTATGTGTAGATTGTTGTATATCTTCTCATAGATACATTGAGGAGAAACCCAAATCATTGCGATGGAGAAACCCTACTTTATCTCATTGTGTTGTAATATAATCATGCTAGATATAGTTTCCTAAACACTACATATATCCTCCATGTTGTCTTGTAATATCATTTTACAACTCCAATGCACAAACTCGACCTTTTGTATTATCGTGTTCCCAAAGTACAAAACCTTATTTGTCCACGCCTCAACAAACCTTTCATTGTGAGGATTTAACCACTACTCTTGTACATAATCATAAAAAATAGAAAAATCATTATAAATTCCTTCAAACATAGCCAACTTCAAGTAATACCGATCCTCATGTGGACTGTAAACAAGACCCTCTCATGCCTCCATTTACGTGCGCCTATTTTTTTTTTAAACACAGTCATCTGACACTTGACTTTGACATTCTTGTATACATTAAAATAGCACAATACATTGAATTTTTTTGGAAAAAATATATTGAAGTGCGTTCATCAAAACAATGTCTCTATCAGTAACAATGACTTGAATTTCACTAAATGTAATGTATTCTTTCAAAATTTATAGTGCCAACGCGAATTTATCAATATGCTCAGACTATAGATATGCAAATTATATGCAGAATGTCATTATAGTAGAAGTAACACCAATAATATCAAGTAATTACATTCGATACTTGCAAGTCTTGTATGTGATATCCATAAACAATACTATGTGAAAATTATTAACAAGAGTGATAACATGTGCATGGGTCCAGAATATGTCCCTCAACTCATTTGAACCATTTATCTTCCTATATCGATACATGTATTTATCGTGTTCCATCAATGTCATTAGATATTGCATTTCGGTTCTGTTATATCTAAGTAATGAATGATATGCTTGACATGCATTGTAAATTTGTTTGATTGTCCTTGAACATTCAATATTATGATTCTTTAATTTCATCAATATATTTCTTGGTTTGACCATTTTGTTCGTCATATCTACAAGTACATCTTTCTCTTTGTGAGACAATCGGCCAAGGAAGGAATGACGAGTCAATTTTTTTGCCAAGTTATGGTTATGGAGACCACATGCTACATGCAAATACCACTCATAACCAACACTTGATGGTGTTCCTCTCAATCTAAATGGACATTCACAGTTTTTGGTCCAGGTAATCCTCACAGGTCTAAGATTCTTCCAAGGACTATATTTGTCATTTCTTTCACAACCAAGAATTAAATTTGTCTTTGTTCCTGGTCGTGCTTTGGCGGTTTCAAATCTAAAGAGAAAACGACAATTCAATTTTCTCTTCCATCATTTCTAGCCCATCTCAATAAATCATCGTGTGTGTCAAACACTGTGTCGATGGTAAATACATCAATAAAATCCACCATACCAAGTTCAACATTATCATTCATTTCATGATTGATGTCAAGTTGAACATCGTCATTGATTGCTTTAAATTCAAGTTCCAAATCGTCATACATTTCGTCAAAATTAGGTTCCAAATCACCATACATTTTGTCACAATTGTCTTCTCATTGGTCCATTTATCTACATCCAATAAGAAAATATAAAAAATTTAGAAATATTGCTTACATAAACTGAGTTAACGTACCTTACATGAACCAATTTAATGCATGGTATGTTAACTGGGTTCACAAATGTATACGCATTCACAATTCACGTACGTTACTTTACTATGATCACTAATTTTTTTTACATGTACATGAACTCAAGTTACATACATTTACATGAATTGTATATGTGCAACACCTGCAATTCCTTAATTTCCAAGTCATACTTGAACTAAATCCATGTAGGTTTATGTGAATTGTAGTTTGTGTAGTGCTTGTAAATTCTTAAATTGATGGACGTATGTGAACACAAAATATATGATTTAAGTTTGCGTATTAATAACATACTTAAACTCAATTCACGTAAAATTACTAGATTTTGAACATACCTTGTTGGTGGCTTTAACCACAATATAAGAGGAGAATTATGGAGTATGTATGAGTGAAAAGTGTGAGTTATGAATGAGTATCAGTTATAGGTGTGAGTTATGAGTATGAGATATAGGTGTGAGATATCATGAGATGAGTGATAGTGATGAAGAGAGAAAGAGACAAAATAGGATTTAAGAATGGGTGAAATAGTAAAGAGCATTTGGATATTCTAATTTTATGAAAATTTGATAGAGTGTGGGTAGCAAAATATGTGGTGTAGGTAGAAAACTTTTAAATTTTTTCTTCACTCACTCCCAAAAAGTCGTATGCAAAGGAGTGGTCAACCACCGCATAACCAGAGTAGTGACATCTACTGCCTCCTCATGAATAGTGCCATTAACCACTATTTCTAATTTTTTTTGGGTTTAATCTAAATAGAACGACGTCGTTGCCAACTCGAATTCATTTTTTATAAAGCATTTGAGCAATCAACTCTTATTTAACATTGTTGGATAAAGTGACGAAGTTAAGCATATCTCATCCCAAAATTATAAATTTGCTTGGACTTGAACTTCAACCCATATTATCAAGAAAGTGAAGCAATTATTTTGGAAAGATAATTGTTGTAACAACATTATGGATCTACTAAGTAGCTTGCATGTACAACTAATTCTAAAAAAGAAAAAAATTCAATGTATTGTTTATGCATTATCAATGTATAGAGCCGTCTTAAATAATTTATAGGTTTTGTTCTAATCTTAAAAATTGGTTTCCTAATAAACAGAAACACCAAAAACTCAAAAAGAGCCATTCTTTATTTAAGTTGTAAATAACATAAAAAACTTGTAAATAACATTAATAACGTCGATAACATAAAAAACAGAAGCACCCTTGTAAATAACATAAAAAAGAGCCATGTTCTAATGAATAACATCAAAAATTCAAAATGTTACAAAATGAAGCACCTTTATCAACATTTTTTTTATCAAGTGGATTATTCAAATTAACATCATCACCATTTTCGGCATCAACATTTTGATTATCCAAATTATTATTTTCAATAGGCACATCAACTCTATTTTCCATCTCAACACTTCCATTATCCACATTTTCAGTAATAACCACATTTAACAAATAACAATCCAAAATGTATCATATTTTTAGCCTTATGTCACATTTTGTAATACTAAAAAAACCACCAAACATAAAAAATGCATATTTTATGTTGTATCTCATTGTAACAAGTCAAAGTCAAACAAAATCAGTCAATGAATAATAAAAGCTAAAAAATATTATCATCACATAGAGAACACAACTAAATTTCAACTTGAAAAAAAATAAAAACTAGTGAAATTGGGAACAATTTGGAAGGTTGCAATGTATGAACTATTAAATACACATTAATTTGAAAACTTGATGTAGTTTGAAATAGCTTAGTGGTTGGGTTTGTAAATGAGACGCACATGTCTTCGGTTCGAATATATGGGTTGGGCCTATCAATGTATAAATATTAAAAATGGAGGGATGAAGGTAGTTAAAGGTGATGGGTTGCGTATATTACATTCAGATGGACGTGGTGGTGAAGGGTGAAGCAACAATGAAAGTTAATATTTTTTTGCAACGGTTCCAACAACAATGAAAATAAGTGGAAGCTCAATAATATGTTTGGTTTATAGAAAGAAATGGAAGAAAAGAAAAGTAAGGGAAAAGAAAGGAAAGTGAGAAGAAAAGAATAGAAAATTTATTGATTTTTTAGTTGTTTGGCCAAAGAAAAAATGAGGAGAGAAAGGTAAAAATTTCTTTTACCTTGTTTGCTTTTGATGAAAGTAAAAGTAAAGAAAGTGAGAGACTTTTAAAATGAAAAAAAAAATCCAAAAATGGATAATATGACAAAAAAAGTAAGGGTAACATTGAAAATAGAGAAAAGTAATCCATTTTTTTTTCCAAAATGGAGAGGAAGAATATTTGTGGAACCCACTAAATTTCTTCCATCTTCTCTAATTATTTATGTGAAACCTAACAGTGCAAAAGGTTTCAAAATACATATTTTCTTTCCTTTCTTAAAATTTTCATTTCTTTCCACACATAGGATAAGTTGGAATTGCAAAAGGAGAGGACCAAAATACTATAGATGTGGTTTACCGTAAGATCCATAAAATTGTTTAATCCAATGGTTCAAAGAAGTTGTGCACGGTGTAAGATTTTTCTTACAAGCAAATGTTAGTGGTTAATAATTAGTTAGTAGGGGATTTTGGATCTTCTTAATCCAAATCTCCCTCAATCTCTATCAACCATCTCTATTTCTTTTGATTTTACTTTTTCTTCAATATTTTTCATTAGATTAAAAGTATATATATTATATAGATCATTGATGTAAAATTTAGTATAAATATAAAATTGTTTGATATGTTATTGAGACTTATGAAGATTAACGGTATTCAATAAACATGCATAAGACGTTAATTTTGATGTATCTCAATAACATGTCAAATGAGTTTAGATTTGTGTGAAGTTTTACATTCATGATCTATATGATATAAACTTTCAATCTAAATAAAAAAAAGTTAAAATAAAAGTAAAATTAAGACACATAAAAAAGATCGAGAAGAATTGAGGGGAGTTTGAATTGAGAGAATTCAAATCCGTGATCAATTTGGTTCTAACAGTGAGTTGTTGGACCCCCGATCAAATCGATAGGTCATCAATTGGACCGCACAACTATTGACTCGGTCAATATTAAAAAAGATTACATCATTCATGACATAAATTTCATTAGTATAAGATTTAATAAAAAAATTGTACATTAAAAAGCACAAATATAATAAATTCCATAACAAATCTAACAAATGAATTCCAACTTCAAAAACATAACAAGTTCGAAACATGTCATGCATCAAAATTGAATTACCGATCAAATTGTATAATTTTTTTGACGTCTAATAATAAATATGTTTATACACAAATATAATGATAAAATATATTTTAGTTCAATAATATCAAAATTATACTTTACCTTTTTACTCATTTAAATTCATCTTTTTAGTCAAAATTACACTTCATATCTCTTGCTCAACATTGTCAGGCCTTTCTCACTCATTCTTTTAATCATTTAAATTTAGTTTATTTTTCATTTATAATTTTTTTTTGAATTAGTTCTTTATGTAATGTTATGTTTGGAATGTTAATATTTATGTTATAGCCTCTTTGCAGCATTATACTAATGCTTTTTTTGTTGTTGTAATCTCCTTAAAACAAAAGCCACAAGGCAGTTAAGTGTATATGTGCCTTTAACCGAAACCTACATCTCTCCTATGTGGCAAACACACACCATCAAATTAAATTTTTTGAATATCAAACCCATAAACATATTTTGTCCCATTTTTGTTTTATTATCAAATTAAATTAAACTGCTAGAGTCCATTTCAGCTGCAAATTGTGAAGGAAAATCAAAATCCAAATTTTTTGATGGACATGGTGGATTAGGCAAGGGAACAGGGCAGGGCGAGTTTTGCTTCCCCCTCCCTTGCATCCGACTAGTCGGGGAAAATCCACATCCGCTCCCGTTTCGGGTTTCCCCGCCCGTACCCGCATCCATTCATATATAATAAACTAATAATTTAAAAGTCATATTTATTATAATTAATATAATAAAATTATTATTATTATTATTCAATAATAAAATTAAAAAAATATTAAATATATTGAATATGTACACGTATATAAAATTTAAAAATGACAATTATATTACTAACGGGGCGTATTTAGATGCAGGGGCGGGATTGATATGAACACCCCAAATCCGCCCCCGCCTCCGAGTTTTAATTTCAGAAAAACCCGTATCCAATAAAAGCGGGTTTTCCCCACCTAAATTAGGAAGGGTTCAGATGAATGCTCGTCGGTGCGAGTTGTGATGTCATCTCTACTGTGGATTTGAAACTCCTCACGAACAAAGAACATGAGGTAGAGTAATGTGGCAGCACGAGAAAGGTATGAACAAAAGTCGTGCGGTGGCGCGCAACGCTGAACAGAAAGACAAGTATACTGCCATTGATGTTTAACCATTAAGATGATTCTGAATTTCTTTTGTGGGTTCCATTAATTTTCTTGATTTAACATTTCACTTCTTTGTGATTTTCTTTTCTTTTTGATTGATTAAAATGCTCAATAACATGTGCATGAGAAAAAATTGAAGTGAATTTTATTTTGTTTTGGTGTTGATCAAACTAAAGAGGAAATAATGGATTTGGGAAAAATTATCAACACAGAGAAAGGGATTTTTAGGCTCAAGCTGCTTGGAATTTGCATATGTGTTTTAGGTTGATGATTTTATTAAATTTTTGGGTTGAAGATGTTTTGGGATTTTAGGTTGAAGAAAGAACAATATGTTTATAGAAAAGAAGTGTTAAATAAGTTTTTATTCACTAAAAAATTTCACTATTTTGTTTTTAGTCGTTATAAAAAATTTCGTCAACTTTTAGTCCTTTAAAATATTTTATTTTTATTTTTGGCCCCTAATTTTAAATCAACTATTGTGTATCTTTCGGATTTTTAAATAATTTTTAGCAATAATATTTAGAACATGTTTAACCCTTTCCTTACAAAAATTTAGATTATTTTAACAAAATGAGAAATTAAATGTCAATTTTTAACCTTTTGGAGCTTAAAAATTCATATTTAATTTATCACTTGATAAAAAAAAATTAAATTTTTGTAGGAAAATTTCTTTATAATATTCTAATTATTAATACAAACAATCATTTAGAAACTCAAAGAATATACCAAAGTTGGTTTAAAATCAAGAACAAAAAATGAAAACGAAAAAATTTGAAGAGACTAAAAGTTGACGAATTTTTTTTATAAAGATTAAAAATAAAATAGTGAGATTTTATAGGGACTAAAAACTTATTTAACCCTAAAAAAAGGAAGCATGTAAGTTAAAGGGATGAACATTTGCTAGATGTTTGGTCCTAAAGATGAATAAGGAGTTTCAAAATAAAAGTCCAAAAATCTGAATATGTAGATGATGAAGATGAGATGAGGGCGAAATGTGTTTCTGGTTTTTTTTATTTTATTTTATATATATATATATATATATATATATATATATAGTGAAAATACGTTGATTACAAAGTAACTCATCACATAGTTACTTCTCTTAATAACTCAATATAAATAATGAATTTCCTTAATCTATCTATCAAATTAAAAGTTCTTATTGAATAGATTAACTCCACAAATTTTTATCAAATTTTAAAACTATTTGATATTCATAAAATAATTTTAAATGGACGTATAAGCTTCTAAAAATTATAAGTAAATAATTATGACTAGATTACATAGCTACTAATTTCAAATTTACATAAACTTTGTGTGTTTGATCATTAATATATTATGTCAATAATCAACAATTGAATTAGTGAAATTCATCATTTATATTGAATTACTAAGCGGAATAATGTATCTAAGACTTATACAGATATCCACCTCCCTATATATAAAAGAAACGTTCCTAAGACATGTTATTTACAGTCTATTATTAATTGTATTAAAAATAAACTTTCTACTCTCACTTTTATCAATTATGGGGCGAGTTCAGCAAGTGAAATCAATTATCTATAGTATGTTAGTATACAAATTCCATTTTTATGCTTGGCCGATTCTCTCATAAAAAAAAAAAATTCTTGGTTGAGAAATTTTATCTGTTCAGTGGATATTTCTAGTAGGAAAATTGTTATCGTGACTTGGAAATAGGTATGCTTTCCTTTGGAAGAAGAGGTCTTGGTCTTCGATCGTTGTGCACTATTAATTATGATGCCTTGCTTAAGCTTTCTTGGAACATGTTTTCATCTTATCAGTAATGGGCTTTACTTTTTAAGGCTTGTTTCCTTCGAGCTAACAAGTCGATTAAATATTTCACAAAATCCTCCATTTGGCCTGGTATTCTGGATAGCAATTGTTGGAGAATTGGAAATGGGAACTAAATTAAATTCTGGTTTGATAATTGGTTAGGTCATTCGCTTGTGAATAGACTTGGTTTATTATGGAGTTTTATCTTTTAAAGATACTTACAAAACTTTTTATCCTACATGCTTAACCCTTAATTGGAGTAAAAAGTTTTGGAGTGTTGTAATTCCTCCTTCCAAGTCTTTTTTTTTTGTTTGGAGTCTTTTTCATAATAAGATGCCTACAGATGATCAATTGTGGACTCAGAGGTGTGTAGTGGTGTCGTGCTGTCACTTGTACTCTTAAGCTTATGAAACTACTATCCACTTTTTCTTTGATTATGTTTTTGCTACTAAACACTAGAACTAGTTGTCCTATATTTTGCGTATTAAGATTTATTTTCCTCGATTCTTTCTATACTTGATATATGTATAAAAAATTGGAGTTCCTAGGTAAGGGATGTCCTCATCTCTACTATCATTCACACAATCTAGGTTATTGGATTTTCCCACAATCAATTAGCTTTTAACAACAAGTTGACTAACGTGCACCGAGCTATTCATATGATTTCTTCTATTGTATCTCTCTCGGGAAGATTTTCTAAAGGTGTTGCATCTTCATTAATGCAGGAATTATTTATTATGAAATATTTTTCTATTGACTGTCATGCTCCTAAAGCCCCTATTATTATGCAAGTTAATTGGTTGAAGTTTTCTTGTGGTTTGATTAAATGTAATATTGATGGTGTCTCTAGAGTTAATCACGACCTCTATGCAATTGGAGCTATTTTTATGGATTATAGTGGCGCTATTGCTGGTTGTTTCTCGGATTATTTGGCTGTTTTTACATCTTTTCATGCTGAACTTTCTGCTGCTATGTATGCTATTGAGATTGCTCATTCTAAACATTGGTTTCATCCTTGGATATAGTGTGACTTCTTGTTGGTCATCCAATATTTTACTAGTTCAAATCTTGTGTCGTGGAAGTTGAAGACTAGATGGTTGAATTACATTTCCCTTACAACACAAATGTAGTTTCATATTTCCCATATTTATAAGGAATGCAATATGTGCGCTGATAAGCTTGCTAATATTGGGTTTTACAATCATTGTTTTACTTGGTGGAATTTGCCACCATCCAACATTTGGAATGACTTTTACTGCAATTGGTATAGTATTTCCTTTTTCCATTTTCGTTAATTTTCTATTAGGTTGCTAATGATGTTTGCACTGCATTATTTTTTCCTGCATAAGGTTTTTAATGAGGCAGTGTTGCTCATTTTGGTTTCTTTGGGTTTTTGCCTAGTCCCACAAGCTTTTTATTTTTTACATTTTTTATTTTATAAACTTGTTAGGGTGTTGGAAATGATATGTGGTAGTTTTGAATGCCAACATAATTGGAACGTCAATTCTATCATGTGATACTTTTGCATTCTATTTTCTACTTAAAAAAAGCTTAATTGTAGTTTTGGTCACTCTATTTTCACCAATCAATGGAACTGGTTCCCCTATTATAAAAGTCGACAGTTTTGGTCTCTCCATCATATTTTTAATCTATAAAATGACGATTTGACATATTTTAAATGATGTGCCATACGATTTCATGATGTTGAACCATCTAGATGCATTAATTATTCATATGTCATTAATTAAATTACAAAAGTAAAAAACTTCTGAAGTTGAAAGTTAATTTTTAGAGGATTTTATTGCAATTTTATGAATGTTAATCATTCTACAGAATCGTATCATATGTCACAATTTTTAAAGTATGTCATATCTCCATTTTTAGTTAAAAAATCAGAATTAATCAAAACTGTTAGATTTTAAAATAAGTGAACCGATTTAATAAATTGATAAAAATAGAAAGATTAAAACTGTAATTAAACCTAAAATAAACACACACACGCACATATATATATATATATATAAGAAGCGTTCAAATCTTAAACTGTTAAGTGGCTTAGTGGCAAAATGAGATATCCAGCCTTAGCATGGGTGTTCGATTTCAGCGATTCCTTTCATTTTATTTATTTGAGTTAAATGTAAAGCTTGTTGCCTAAGAAAAAAAGAACTAAAGCTTGTTTTCTTTGAACCAAACCGGTCAGGCCATTACCAGTTTATGCGAGTTTGACTTAATTAATCTTTTTTTACTTCTTGATCGAACTAATTTTAGTTTGACCAGTTCAATAGCATTTCTTGTCCATCATGCTGTCCATATTAGACATGAGTTCGATTCCTAGTCTAACTGATTGATCTAGTCCGAGTTTTAAACAATCATTGTGATAGTGTATTACACTTTTAAGAACAAATATGATCGTTTACTCATTATTTTGAAGGGATTTGAATCCTCTTCACTGTATTTTTTACTTGTTTTTCTTCTATTTTCAATGACAACCATTCAAATACATATTTAATAGTTGAGATTACACTTGAAAAAAATTGAGATTTTTCTACTGAGATGCTCCATTTCTTATTTTGAAGGTAGGAGACGATCATGAATGTCAAATTGGGAATAACAATAGTACGCCTTCTTCTAGCGCTAGTTCCTTTTCTTTGAATGACTTGTTAGGAAGTACCCTTTCCCTTGTCCAAAAAAAAAAGTACCCTTTCTTTCAATGACTCATTGAGAATGAAAGCAACATCACTATTTCCTTCTTACACAAACAGAGGAGTGTTATCTATCTAGCTAAAAGGTAACAAACCTACCCAAAGCTAGCAAAATGTTGACTTCTTACTGACTTACCACAAAAAACCAAACCCCAAAAATTATAACTATAGGCATTAAGAAAAGTTAATTTAATGCATTATGCAATATTGGACCATATTCCAATTTTAGATTTTTTACTCTCTCTCTACCTTACCCCGTGCTTGGGGCAATAGAATACCATAGGGTGAGGAGCTGAAAATAGATGCAGATTGAATGGTCTTTAGCTCCCACTATTTTTGAAAGCAATACAGCTACTTACTAAGTAGGGGTTTAGATCTTATTCCTCTCTAGTTTTTCAATTTGGACAAGAAAAAACATTTTTTATTTACTAATATATTAAAATATTTATTTCTTTTTATTTCTCTAAAATGAATTATGTAGATTGATTTAGTTGGTAAAATTTAACTCATATATCACAAAAACTCGAGTCTAAATCTTATTTGATGGATAATATATAAATATATTTTTAGCATTATCTAAATTTGAGGTTTTTAGAAGCTCTAATGAATCATCAAGATACCAGTTACTTATAATAAAATAATAAATCTCTAGGTCTCTCCATTTCGTGATCTCAACCTTTTATCATGATTGAAGGGTTGAGATTTAAAACTATTGATTTGACATGTTCACAATGTGAGCAGCCTGATTTCTATCAAACAGTTTAAATAGACTAATTACACTGACAAAAGAAAATTCATAGAACAAAGTATCCTAATATAGAAGGAAGGAAAGTAAATCAAGTAAATAGGTAAAAAAGGCTAATCAAACATAGAGGTTGGACTTGGGCCCAAAATGGACCATACATAGTCTATTGTTACATGAGTCTACTACTGGCCCATTATTGTGAATTTCCTAAAGTTTGGTGACACTTCCTCCCAAATCATTTTCTTCAGCTGCTTTACCATTGGAAGGTTAATCTTTCAATTATCAAAAATAAACAATCAGAAAACAGACATTTCACCTTTTTGAAAGGCCTCTAAACTAACTCCCTTTGGTTGCTCTTTAAGAAAGTGAAAATTTTTCTTCAATACCAAATTGTTCTCTAATAAAGTTCAAACATGACTTCTCTTTGAGAAGTTTTTACACAAAACCAATCAAAGAAAAGGAAAACAGAGAAAATGGAGGTTCAAACTTCATCGGTGAAACGCCACTATGACATAACCATGTCAAGAAGAACAAGGAAGCAACCAATACCAAATGAGAAACAAATCTCAAAAAGTGAAACAACAAAGGAAGTGTCTTTTGAAAAAACTACACATAATCATGAGGTGAAAGAAAATGAGAATAATAATAATGATCATAAAAGCTTGAAGCAATTGATTGTAGGAGAAGAGAAAGAAACAAAGATTTTGTGTGATCATCATGATGAAGGTGAAAGCAAAGGGAGAAATTCACTTGGTGAACATTTTACCGAGGAAGAGAAACAACTTAAGCTTGTTAGGATGCAACAAAAAGACAACATTCAAGGTTTGAAGTTTAAGAAATTGGTTCGTCGTTATGCAAAAGTTTTGGGACACATGATGAAGGCTAAACGTGATCCTCATTTAGGTGATGCTGGCAAAAAACCTGTTTTCAAATTATAAGCAAGCTTAGGGAAAATTTTATTGTTTGGGTTTTTTGCTAGTTTATTATTTGGTTGATCTATTTTCTATGTATGGATGTGCTAAGCTTATATTTTGGTCACAAAAATTGCATTAACTTTTCTCCACGTTCTTGTCATTTGTGTATATTTATTCATGCATTATTATGCTTATATATATATGATGACATTATGTTATATATTGTAATTGTGTCACTCAAATATGTTCTTAATTAATGTCATAGCTTCTTCTTAAATACCTTCATATTAACAATTTTATTCCTCTTCCTCTTGTTTGTTTGTGACAAAACAAGCATAATTTTTTTTTTTACATTGATAAAACAACCATAATTTTTTTACAGAATTCAAGTAGTAGATGTTAAGGGTAATTTGTTTTGGATGTATTTTTAAAGCTAAAGAAAAACATCTTCAAAGTTATACAAGTTCTTGAGGTGCCAATTTCCATTGCCTTCTTGCACAACACAAATATATTTTTTCAATCCGTTCATCTAATTGGATTGAATTTTTTGTTTACATTTTGTGATTTGTGTGCTTAATAGTTATTGGGATGACACGAGAATATAGAGCCAAAAAATGTTAGACATGTTTTTTTTTTAAAAAAAAAATTAGAGGAAGTAGAAAGTGCTTTTTTATTAAAGGAAATAGAAAAGTAATAGAAACTGAGAAATTTTGATTAATAGTTTCAACCACCAATAAGGGTTTAAATGGCCATTTGAGCTACCATCTACTTATAGCCTAGAGAAAGCTTAATGATGCAAGAATAAGTCACAAAGCGAATGCGAAAGTGATGTGTTAGTTTGCCCACAAACGATTCAATACTGCATGTAGTTTTGACAATCAATAATGATATAAGAAAATTTATTTATTTATTTTTTTTACTTGAACACATTCAGTTAATTACATAAAAAATATAATTAATTCAGTTGAGTGTATGATTATTTCAAATAATGATAAAAATATAGTTATTTCAACTATATTTATTTTGTAAATAAAATTTTATTAATGAAAGTATAAGAATTAGTTCCAGCACCATAGAGAAAAACATTTATCTATCTTTTATGAAAGATAGAAGAAATCCTACTAAATCATGTGTTCAAAAATCGACCAAAATACAAACTAATAACCTACAACCAAAGGAGACTCAATACAAAACCACCTATAACAAATAGAGCACCATCTAAATGTGTATTATTATTTAGAGATTTTTAAAGTTATTTGAAGATCAAAATGTCCTAAAATATATCATTATAGGAACCTAGATATTTCTATCGTTTCTCCTAATTACACGTGGTTAACCAAATAATAAGTGAAACATCACATACATATTGGGTTCGTTTGTTTAAATTTAAAAAAAAAATAATTTTATAGTATTTTATTTTTTATAACATTTTTAAAAAAGAATTTTAAACATAAAGTTTCAAATGAAAAATTGATTTAAATAATTTATTTTAAAATATAATTTTAAATATTTTATTTATTTTCTATAATTTTTTTAGATAATAATATTTTAAAAAATGATTAACAAAAACTATTTTAAAAAACTCTTCATACAAATCATTTTTTAAATATACATTTTTTAAAAATGTGATTTTTATCATGTTAAAATATATAATAATGAATATCTAAATTATTGAATATCAAAATTACTTTTTTTAATTAGTAACAAATGAATCTAAAAAACTTCTACTATTTATAAAAATCATTTTTAAAAATATAAAGTCAAAATCACTTTTTTAAAATCTTAAATAAACATACCTATTGTCACAACACAATTCAACTATCCACAAATAAAATCACATGTGTAAAATATTTGACAAAAAAAAAACTAACATGGTCCAATTTAATTTTGCGAGGAACTAAAAATTGAATTTTTAAAAACTAACATGGATTTTGTATTTTTGAGACGAACCAGATTGAGAATTTACACAAACTTTCAATTAAGATTTATGCTTAAATATAGTTTAGTTACATGTTTTTCTCAATCCAAAATTTTAATTTTCATATTTTTATATCTACAATTTTAGTTCTCTATTTCTAAAAAAATGAAGACATTGCTCAAACTTTCATTTTGACTCATAATTTTGATCACATGATGTTGAAAGTGGTACTCAATTAAGAAGACTTAGGATGGTTACTTACAAGCCAATCTAACTTGGGGCTGTTAGTTTTCAGTTAATAAGTTGTAACTACTTTTTGTATATAAGTAGTTGGGCAACAACTAGAAAAGAGAGTGAATTTTTCAGTTTTGCACAAAAACAGAAACTGAAAGAAAACAGAGCATTTTGTACATTGTAATTATTTCATCTCATATAGTGATAATTCGAAGTCGGATTCAGTCCTCAAGACGTAGGAGTTTTATCTCTGAACTGAGTTAACAATTGTGTGTGTTCATTTTAGCAAAATTCAATTCTGTTTAGATTAAAAGAAACAAAACCAGAAAAACAGAGAACGATAAACAATCTCCGTTTTCAAAACTGATCAATCCCCGTTTTTAATTCAATTAATCTCCGCTGCGAAACTCATTGATCTTTGGTTTTTTACAACAACTGTTATCAAGAGCTCGGTTTCGATTCAAGAAGATGGCATCAACAAAGCATGTACTTGAGAAATTCGATGGAAAGAATGATTTTGGGTTATGGCGTCTCAAGATGAAAGTTGGTTCATCAAGGTTTGGCAGAAGCACTGGGAGGAGAGAAAGACATGGCATCCACGTTTTCAGACAAGGAAAAGAAGGATATCATGCACAAGGCTCATAGTGCTTTAATCTTGAGTCTTGGAGACAAAGTTCTAAGGGAAGTGTCAAAAGAAACCTCGGCAGCAGGTATTTGGCTTAAATTGGAATCTTTATACATGACTAAATCACTCGCGAACCGTTTATACTTAAAACAAAGGTTATATACTTTCAATATGCAACCAGGGAGGTCAATTGAAGATCATATGGATGAGTTTAATAAGATTGTGTTAAATATTGAAAATATTGATGTAAAATTGAAAGATGAAGATCAGGCCCTGTTGTTGATAAATTCATTACCAAGCTCTCTTGAAAATCTGTGTGATACACTTTTTTATAGTAGAGATTCTTTGTCATTAGAAGAAGTACAAGCTGCACTAATATCAAAAGAATTAAAGAGGAAGTCAGATGGGAAAGAAGAAGGCAGTGGTGAGGGGTTGTTTGTCAAGGCTAAAATAGGGAAGAAGAATAAAAAACAGAAGAATAAATTCAAGAATAAAGAAAAGGACAAGTCTAAAATGAGGTGTTTCATATGCAATAAGGAGGGACATTTCAAGAAAGAATGCCCAGATTGGAAAGGAAAGAAAGGATCAAATAGTGATGATGATTATGGAAATGCTTCAGTAGCCTCTGAAGGATATGAAAGCACAGAAGTTCTTATGGCAAATTCAACTGAAATCATGGAGGATGATTGGGTTCTTGACTTAGGGTGTTCATTTCACATGACTTCAAACAGAGATTGATTTATTAACTACAAAGAAACTGATGGAGGCAAGGTTATCATGGGTAACAAATTAGTTTGCAAGGTAGTTGGGATTGGCTCAATCAAGCTGAAGATGGAAGATGGAACTATGAAGATTTTATCAAAAGTCAGGCATGTTCTAGAGCTAAAAAGGAACTTAATATCTCTGGGAATGCTGGAAGAAGTTGGCTGTTCATACAAAGCAGAGAAAGGCACTCTAAAAGTCATAAAGGGATCATTGATAATCATGAAGGGAAAAAGAGATCATGGAATCTATCTTCTCAATGGTCAAGCAGTGACAGAAATGGCAGCAGTGGCAGTTCAAACATCAAGCAAAACTAGCTTGTGGCATCAAAGGTTGGGACATGTAAGTCTAAGGGGAATGCAAATTCTAGACAGACAAGGCATGCTAGGTGGGGACAAGATTGGTGATCTTGAATTTTGTGAGCATTGTGTGTATGGAAAGATGCATAAGGTCAAGTTCTCTATAGGGAAACATTGCTCAAAAGAAATTCTGGAATATGTTCACAGTGATCTATGGGGCCCTGCAAATATTGCTTCACATGGAGGTAACAAGTATTTCATTACATTTCTTGATGATTATAGTAGGAAGGTATGGATTTATTTGTTAAAAAGTAAGAATGAAGCATTCAAAACCTTTAAAGATTGGAAATCTATGGTTGAAAACAAAACTGATAGGAGGATTAAGACCTTAAGGACAGACAATGGTCTTGAATTCTGTAGTGAGGAATTAAGTAGTTTTTGCAAAGCTCATGGTGTGAACAGACATAGGACTGTGAGGCACACACCTCAGCAAAATGGACTAGCTGAAAGGATGAATAGAACCTTGCTCGAGAGAATGAGATGCATTATGTCCAATGCAGGAATGCCTGCACAGTTTTGGGGTGAAGCTGTTCATACAACTTGTTATTTGATAAATCTGAGTCCTTCAACTGCAATTGAACTAAAAACCCCTCAAGAAATGTGGACTGGACATGCAGCAAAGTACAATCATCTAAAGATATTTGGATGTGTTGCATATTACCATGTAAATGAAGGGAAGTTAGTTCCTAGAGCAAAGAAAGGGTATTTTGTAGGATATCCAAGTGGTGTGAAAGGTTATAGAATATGGTGTCCTGAAAGTAGGAAATGTATCATTAGTAGAAATGTTAAATTTCATGAAGCTGGTCTATATAAGTCCTTAATCAAGACTAGAAATGAAAGTACACATCAAATTGGAGATGGAGGGAGGTTTGATCTTGAGGTGGAGCAATTTATAGAAACGGAGAAAGATCAACAGAAACTCAGAACATTCTCCGTTTCAGAACAGCAAGAAAAGACTGATACAAACCCAACAAAACATGATATGTTTCCAGAATAGGAATTAGATGATTATAACCTTATCAGGGACAGAGAAAGAAGGACATTAGAACCCACTCAAAGATACAGTTATGCAGATATGATCAGCTATGCATTACATGCTGCTGAAGAAATCAACCAAGAAGATCCAAGGAACTACAATGAATCTGTCAGGTCTCAAGACAAGGACAAATGGATTGTAGCTATGACTGAGGAGCTGAAATCACTGGAGAAGAACAACACTTGGGAACTCATACCTAAGCCTGCCAACTCCAGGATTGTAGGCAGCAAGTGGATTTTCAAGAGGAAAGAGGGAATTCCAAGAGTTGAACCACCCAAGTTCAAAGCAAGGCTAGTAGCAAAGGGATTCACTCAAAGGGAAGGTGTAGACTACAATGAAATCTTTTCTCCTGTAGTCAAGCATGCATCTATAAAAATAATTCTAGCTATGGTAGCACACTTTGACATGGAGTTAGAGCAAATGGATGTCAAAACAGCATTTCTCCATGGTGATCTGAATGAAATAATTTTAATGCAACAACCAGATGGTTTTAGGACTCAAAGGAAGGAAGACTGGGTCTGCCTACTAAAGAGGTCACTCTATATGCTAAAGCAATCACCAAGACAATGGTATTTGAGGTTTGATTCATTCATGCTTAGTCAAAGTTATGCTAGAAGTAATTTTGATAGTTGTGTGTATTATAAACAAGTATCAAAAGACATATACATTTACTTGCTGTTATATGTGGATGACATGCTAATAGCATCTAAAAGTATGAAATAAATAGGAAAGTTGAAAGGCCAGCTGAAGAAAGAATTCGAGATGAAGGATTTGGGGCCAGCCAAGAGGATACTAGGAATGGAAATCATCAAAATTAGAGAACAAGAAAAACTGATAATTTCCCAAGAGAGCTACATTGGGAAGGTTTTAAATAGATTCAATATGAGTGAATCAAAGGCAGTTAGCTCTCCACTAGCAGCTCACTTCAAGCTTTCTTCAGCCATGTCACCAAACACAAATCTGGAAGCCGAAGATATGAAGACTATTCCTTATGCAAGTGCTATAGGAAGCATCATGTATGGTATGGTCTGCTCAAGACCAGACATTTCTCATGCTATAAGTATCACCAGCAGGTTTATGGGAAATCCAGGAATGAATCATTGGCAAGCTGTTAAATGGATTCTAAGGTACTTAAAAGGAACTCAAAGCTTGTGTTTAGAATACAACAAAAGTTCAGAACCATCAAAATCAGTCCAAGGATTTGTAGACTCTGATTTTGCTGGAGATTTAGATAGAAGAAGATCTCTCACAGGGTATGTGTTCACAGTGTTCAACAACACAGTCAGTTGGAAAGTTAATCTTCAACACATAATGGCATTATCAACAACAGAAGAAGAATATGTTGCTCTTGCTGAAGCTGTGAAAGAAGGAATTTGGCTGAGAGGATTGATCACATAACTTGGTGTCAAACAAGAGTCGGTTTGCATAAATTGTGACAGCCAAAGTGCCATTCATTTGAGTAAAAATCAAATGTATCATGAAAGAACCAAGCATATAGAAATCAGACTGCATTTCATAAGGGATGTCATTGAAAGGGGTGAGATAAATGTGGCAAAGGTGCACACAAGTGACAATCCAGCTGACATGTTCACAAAACCTGTCACACTTAGCAAATTCAAACACTGTTTGGATATGCTGCAGATCAAGTCCAGAAACTGAGATCAAGGACTAAGAGGATCTGATTTGAAGAATCACATGTTGAAGCTTCTCATTTGGTACCAAGGTGGAGAATTGTTGAAAGTGGTACTCAATTAAGAAGACTTAGGATGGTTACTTACAAGCCAATCGAACTTGGGGCTGTTAGTTTTCAGTTAATAAGTTGTAACTACTTTTTGTATATAAGTAGTTGGGCAGCAACTAGAAAAGAGAGTGAATTTTTCAGTTTTGCACAAAAATAGAAAACTGAAAGAAAACAGAGCATTTTGTACATTGTAATCATTTCATCTCATATAGTGATAATTCGAAGTCGGATTCAGTCCCCCAGACGTAGGAGTTTTATCTTTGAACTGGGTTAACAATTGTGTGTGTTCATTTGAGCAAGATTCATTTCTGTTTAGATTAAAAGAAACAAAACTAGAAAAACAGAGAACGATAAACAATCTCCGTTTTCAAAACTGATCAATCTCCGTTTTTAATTCAATCAATCTCCGCTGCGAAACTCATTGATCTTTGGTTTTTTACAACACATGACAATTTAATGAAGTTGATGTGGCATTCATGTCATAATCAACTTACAATTTTAATTAGTTAATATATTAATAATATTTTTATGATATTTATAATTAGTTTTTAAAAATAAAAAAAATTAAAACACATAAATTATCAACTCTAAAATTACAAACAGAATTGAGAATGAAGAAATTAGAAAGCCAAGATTGAAACTCATTATTAATATATTAACTAAGTTGCAAGTTAATAAGTCAACCTCATTAAATTGCCACATCATCAAAATTAGTATGAGTTAAATGAAGATTGGATAAAATGTCTTAATTTTTAGAAATAGGAAGATAAAAAAGTGTTTGAAATAAAAATATGAGACTAAAATTACGGATCGAGCAAAATGCAAAATAGATGGCCACAAAATACAATTCCAATGGCCAGTAACTTGAGCCATTTAACCCTATATGTCCAGATTCAAATCTGTGATGGAAATATAGGTTCTATTATTGAGAGATAAATTATCACTTAACTGATATTCTACATTTTAAGGAGATTAGTCCTCCAGCTATTGACTATGAGGATACCCTAAAGAATTAATCTGATGCACCATTCAGTATTTTTTATATCCTTAATTTTCTTTTGGTGATGCTATATTTTCATTTCAATCAAATAGTATACTATATATACATCTGACTTCGTGTTATGTTAGGAATAATTAACGACAATTCAATAAATAAATAAATGTACACAACTTGGCAGTAAAACGTAGAGACTTTATTCATTGTTGGAAAAGGTTGAATTTTGAATGGGTAAAAAAAAAAGCTGACAATGTTGCACAGTAAGTGCAAGTATGAGGTTGTATGTTGGAGAAGTTAGAATGATTGTCTTCATCATCTAAGCAACTATACCAATAATGGTGCCGTCAAAAAGTTTGAAGGATTGTCGAAATCCATTGTGCAAGTTACTACCACACCAAGTAATGCACAAATTGCAGGAACAAGACCTAAGCCCAACCTTGTGATTGAAGGAGGGAACTGAACTAGCTGGAGCTGTGGAGAGACATCTGCATTCATAATTTGAGTTGTATTGTATTGTATCAGATAATAATTTTAAATTATGATATAATTAACAATATATGATTTGAACTCCTCCAAAGTGAGTGAGTAGTAAAATAATCTCAACCATTAATGATAAAAATAGAAAGTTGATTTAGTCTAGATTTATTCCCTTAATTGAGAGATTCTCCTGGTATAGTTTGATTATAAATTATAAACAATATCAAGCTGAGATCAAATCTCTCAAGTTATTCAATACCAAAACTTGATTCTCAAGTTGGTATGAGAGCCTAGTTGATATTATTCATCAATGATTGATATTATTTTACACTCTAAAGTAAGTTGCTCACATTTGAAGAGCCTTATCCAATTTCATAATAAGATATTAAGGCCTCGTTTTGATCCATGTAACCAATAGTAGCAAGTGGATAAAAAGCTGTAGTTGTTGTATACTAGACATAAAGCTAAGCTCATGACTCATTAGACAGTAAAACATAAAATTACATCCAACTGACAGAAAATTCTTAAACAAGACATAGTCATTCATGTCAATGAAGATAGAAGCAAGTTTGCTTGAACTAAATTATCACTGCCTATTGTGTGCACGCATGGAAACTCTAAACAATTCAACATTAGCATCAAATAAAAGGAATTCAAGAAACTTACTTTGATACGACTGAAGAACATATAAAGCTATCCCGCATGACATTTTGTCCAAAAAGCTCAATGATCCAACAACAAAAGCACAACCATTAAGATTCTCTCCAATGAGAAAATTTTGCATGCCTACACCAGTTACCTATAGTAAAAAAATCAACAAAAATAAAAATCAGTATACAACTGTACACTGGAACAGCTATGGAGAAATTCTTCAAAACAACCGAAAAATAAAAGAAAACTTTTCTTTCTTATAGACATTTAATCAAGTAAAAATCATATCATACCATCATTAGGGCATTTGCTATGCCAATAAATACTGAAGCTATGTACATGATATAACTCATATCCTTAGTTAATAGGAGGATTGCTGCAGCACAAAAAATCCAAATAATGCATCCAATACAAAAGTAAACTTTGAGAAGTTTGCCAGTCCATGCAATCTCCTACAAAGTAAACAACTTTAAAAATGTGAAGATTGACAAAATGAAAAATGTAATAACGAAAAGAGTTTAATTTCTATACAATTGTCAATTTAAAAAGTTTTACACTAGCAACAAATTACAATCAATCATCCGTGTGACTTTGAAAGTAGATATGATTAAAGTCAAACAGTTTTAATAACCTCACAATTACGATTGATTGACTGTGTAAAAAACTTTTTACATTGGCAGTGTATAGAATTAAATCTTAAAGAAAAATATCTATAAAAGATAAATATTTAATAAGGGAACCTGTAATGCAATAGATGCGATGAAACTGCAGATGTATATGATAGCAGGAACCTATTTTGTCATCATCCAACAGTTTTATAAGCCTCGTCATAGTTCAAACTTATGACTATATAATTCTCAAAAAACTCAAATGAATTTAAAATGAGAAGAATTATCATGTACCAAAGCTTTGGTTGATGGAACCATGTTTAGGTCATTGATCACATAGAAAGCAAGGTACGCCTGAAAAATAGTCGATTTTGGTATCAAGTGTCCATATACCATAAAATAGATCATTGTTATCTTCAGTTGAAAATTCAATGCAGGCATGAAGTTTCAGTTTCCTTTTAATTATGTTCCTAAAGGCGTCTTCCTCAAACACTTTATCCAACTTGTGAAATGTATCAAGCCTCTCATCTTAAAAAATTCAAAGATAATGAACACAAACAAGAAAGAAAGGAAAAATAAGCTAACCTGTGAAATGTTGAGAATTAATCTTGTGAGGACATAAATAAGAGCAACTTGGTAATATAAAACTTTCTTGAACCAGTAAGCCCATGAAATCCTCGCACGAGCCTTTCCGTGTATGTCCAACTTCAATCTAAGAAGAAAACAAAAAAATTTAGTTTCCACAACAATAGCTAAAAATGCTGAAGCAATCTAATAAAGCAGTAAGCCTACAAGCACACCTGGGTTCTTTAATTGCAAGTTGAAATATGCCGACAAAGCAACATCCTATAAAAATCGAGATATATGCAAGCCAGCGATACTGCTCATTTGAAAGAGGAGAAAAGTGAGTGTGCTCGACAACGTCTGATATTGATGGATACAAACAATTACCGCCGTATACATACCTGATTCTCAACATTAGCATACGTTTTTCCATCAACGATGCTGAATACTACCAAAGCAACTGCGTATAAACCCAGGTTGGCAACCTTTAAAGATATAATTATATGCATTAGTAATTTATACAAAAATACTATCAATTTCTTTTAGAGGGAGGGGAATATGGAGTTTTGTAGCTGTAAAAAAGTTTAACTAGAAGCTTACCATAGAAAAAGCATTCCGACAGCTACCCAATGCAACTCTGCTTGTTGAGTTCAGCGTGATGCAACTCACCATGGACCTTCACGAGAGCAATTCAAAGAAGACATTAATGAACATGATTTTAAATTGAAGGGCTACGATACTATGTTTTTCAATTAATTCTTCTTTTATCCACAGAAATTATACAGCTACTGAAGCAATATTTACCAATAATAATTAGAGATGAACAATCAAATCAAACATCTCTAAATTGACTGACAGTTCTTAACAAAATTTTCGCTCATCCAATATTTTGAGACAAAAAACACAATAACTGATTTTGGTATCAAGTGACATTAATTCTACAAGGTAATGGCGATGCATATTTATATTAGCTTGAGAAAAAGTGTTTTTGGTTTCCATTTCCCAATTTTAGTAGCAAATATCCTTTCCTTTCTTTACTCAGGTTTCCTGTTTTCAAAGATTTATACGGGAAACAGTGAAAACAATGTTTTCAATTATGTCTGTCTGATTTGAAAATACATTTTCTTTTCATTTATTTCAATTGAAATTGAAAAACGGTCCATTGTTTTCACAGTTTTTGTGTACAAATCTTTGAAAACAGGAAGCATAGTGACAGTAATGGAGAAACTTTTTGTAATTAAAAATGAAACCAAAAAACTATCAAAAATCAACAAACACTTTTAGTTTGAGATTTCATACTGGAAGTTTTAATTTTAACTTCCAAAAGAAAAGAAAAATTTGATTTGACAAAGTTATTACATGTGTGAGACCTGAGTAGCAGCCCAGCCCACGTTGAAAATTGCTGCAAACACGCTGTAACTCACGGTTTCAAAAGTAATTGAAGTGGAAGTGAAAACTGTGCATGGTAAACAGCCACCAAAAACAGAAGAAAATGAAATAGCCACCAATATAGATCCGGCACCATGCCATATCTTGAAATGTCCAAACCTGTCTATCTATCAAACAAGATAACAGCAATAAGCATTTCTATCAAAATACGGTCTGAAAAACACTAAAAAGATAAGGGAAAAGTGCAGCACCATAAACAGGTAAGGTGACAAAATATTTAACTTGATGTCACAACAATGATTTTCGCATTATGTTACATTTAATTTAAACTAAATGTGAAATTTCACAAAAATTAAAATAAGAGTATTTGGATGATATAATTGCAGAATTTAAATGAGCATAACAATTTTAATGTCATGTGGACTCCAACTCACCCCTTATTCTTCCCTAATTCATCACTGCCCTAACACCATAATAGGGGGTTGAGAAGATCCGAAAAAAGTGGTTCTAGAGGTGAGTTAAAGCATCTTTATATACACATGGAATTATTAAGCCTACGTGACAACTGTGAATTATTTTTGCATAGACTAAAAGCAGTCATTCTTGAAATGTTAGGGATCAATAAGGAGGATTTTCAGGGACTAAAAACAGAAACACTTATATTTGCAGGGACTAAAAGCATATTTTAGCCTAAATCTTATGCAAAAAGTTAAGGTTTTATTATTAGATGTATCATTTATCAAGAAAACTTTAGGTAAACACAGCTGAAACTCCAAAACAAAAACAATCTGGTACATATATGTTATAAGAGATGAATAGAGAAGGAACAAATTAATGTTGTTAGTGACATAAGCTCGTGAAGTATTTCCCAGCAGTGAAAAGTAAGAAAATTGTTTAAATACCAGTTCACCGACAAATACAGTGGCGAATCCATCAGCCACTTGACCTGAAAGCAACACAATAGCTGCATTCCTGTGAAATGGTGGAAAATGACGAAAGAAATGTAAAAACACTGTGGAAACAACAACAAACGGATTTTTTTGTAAGATAAAAATAATGTGCAAAAACATTTCTCATAGTAGGATATACTTATACGTCGATAAAAACAGCCTAAGATGAGTAAAATGACATAGTATGTGTTTATAAGTTCACAATCCACCTCAACTAACACATCTACGCATATTCAAGACAGCCAATTTACATCATGTGCTTTTCCGCAACTAATTGTACAAAATTTTAGCATCCAATTAAACTATTTCCATATTGCAAATATGTTTAAATCCATTATGCAAGATAGAGGCCATTTCCTCCATACCTATCTAATCTATAAAATCTGTAACAGCAGGAAACTTTAACAAATCTTCCTTTTCAATTTTAAGTTACATCAATTAACAAGCAGTTGCACAAAAGTTACCTGCACTAGTTGACAAAGTGTGCAAAAAATTAAATACAAACAAGTTGATCACAAAATGTACCTTGGTGAAAGTCCAATATCAGTCAAGAACAGTAATAGATAGGTGAACCAGCAAGCAGCAGTTATGTCATTAAGCATATGTCCCATGCCGTAATAAAAGGTGGGCCATCTTCCTAGGGGCTTGGTGAATGTGTCATCTTCTTCAACAACAGTACCCATCAACGCCCCTTAGATGAAAGCAAAAACAAACCTACAAGGTATCAATTGAAGAGTTTAGCAGAACAGCAGAAAAAATAAGTTTTTCTTTGTGCAACTTTTTTAGTCGAACAACAACTAACTTTTCACCTTTCTTTGTAGTGTGCGAAATTAAAATTCCTTCCTTTCATGACACTAAGCTAAAATAACCAACTTTTCGGGTAAAAAATAAAAACCTCCTACATATTACATAACAGAAATGGTGATAGATGATACTAGTTACATGGGGAATCTTTCCTACTCAAATAAATAGGGAAGTTAATCCTAACAGTAAATTTTAAGCAGTTCAAAGAGTTTCACACAAAGACTTTCTTATAAAAGATGCTTGGACAAGTTTCAAACAGGTCAACAGTGTGCACTGATTTCGCAGCAAGCGACATAGTATATCTGAATTTCAACAAGATGTAATAAATTGTGAAGGGTTCTCTCTCACTCAAACCAAGAAAAATAGAAGGATTAATTGGAATCCCAATCAAGAATGTTGATGCCATATTGGTCAATCATATAGGAACTAAGTGAAATCACAGAAAGGTAGAAGCAAATCACATATTAAAATAACATAAATCATAGCAAAGGTTGAAACAAATCATATTACGTATTGAAAGCATGAAACACTTCAAATAGAAAGTGAACCACATCACCTAACCCTAGTTCTAAATCAAGCTCTAGAACCAACCATAGTTCTAAATTGACGTCTATAACCACAATTGCTATGTTTACTGCCTCCGCAGCCGCATAACAACTGCAATTGGGGTCATTCAAAATCAATGATAGGTATGCAATATCAAAGATCACACCACAATTTAGAACCTTGTACTCAACAACTTCTACTAAGAACAAAATAATATCCTTAAATAAAGGAGAAAAAAAAGAGTCACACTACACAAACACATTACACAACCAATGAAAAACACCAAAAAAGGAAATCCAATCATAGCACCGTAATTCCAGCAGAAAAAAATGAACTTGTTATCTCTACTCACAAACAGCACAAAAAAAAACCATAAAAGTCAAACCTTTTTCAATACCCAGAATCACAAACACCATTAAACACTGAAAATTCAACACATGCAAAGGAGAAAAGCCAAAAAAAACTGCAATTTCCATGAGATAAGTTTTGATCACATACAAAGCGTGAAAGCTACTCAAAGCAAGAACCCCATAAAAGAAATCCTTTCTATGTCAAAGTTGAAACGCATCAAATTCAAATGGTCCAACCAAAGATGGGAAACTAAAAAGTAAGGAACAAAAAAAAAAATGACTTTTGAAAATTTAATAGACACTATATTCAAAAAGATAATATACTCCTATTAAATTAAAAAACACACATATTAGATAGATTCAAGAGTTTGTTCCTTACCGTATATAACTTGCCAAGAAAAGAATAATATATAAAAAAATATTAGATAGATTCAAGAGTTTGTTTTTGTTGACAACATCAATATCAGTATTCACAATTTCATATAGATGTCGGAAGCGGTTGTGTGCAGTTAGTTGGTGTGTGTGTTGACTGTGACCAATTTGGTAGGATTCCAAAATCTGTGGAATGACAATAATGTCCCACATGATTCCATTCATGCGGCTGTCGTTTAAATCAGAAAGCCACGTTGTGAGTGAGTTGACGTGTTTACTACTAGTCATTTGTCAATGCATTCCATTAATTTTCAACTTTTTTTTAGTAAAAAAAAATGAATTTTCAACTTTTTTTAATGTATTTTAGACATTTGTTATGGATTAAAAAAGAGTTAATTTTAATATTTAATAATTATAAATAAAGATAATTTTTATTTATTATTTTAATGAAAAATAAGATATTTTAAAGCATTCTATATTTGAAAGAGATTTTTTATATCTTTCTTCCATTCAACATAATTTTCTTCCAAAACAAACAGCTATTTATTTTAAAGCATAAAAGCCATTTATAGAAAAATAATTTTGAAATTAAAACAAACTTTTTTTTTATAATTTTTTTTTGGAAAGAACTCAAACATAACTAAAATATCAAAAATAAATTTCTTTTAATTTGTTTTTTTCTTGGTTGGTAGTTTGTAACTTTTTTATTTGGTAACAAAATCGTGGCTTTCGTAATTAATTTTTCTTTATGGAAGAAAACATGTGCAAGATTAATTAGGACATTCAACACTTAACGCATAATTAAAAAAAAAACATTTTCTAGAGAAATTTATATTAATTTTTTACAAGAAATTTATAGTAATATATATAGATGCTATATGAAAAATAATAATAATATTAACAATAGTAATATTGACTATTGAAAAAAATGTTATATATAATTGTAATTTGTTTTTTAAAAGAATATACAATTGTAATTGATAACACTATTAATTATTAATTATAAATGACTCTTAACACTCTAGATATTTCAAGAACAAAAAACTTCCAACATTTTAGACAATAATACATCACACATTTTTTTTATTAGGTTATCTTCACTTGAATTAATCTTATTCGAAATGTGTTAAATACTAAATATGAGTATATCTCCTAACATAGAGAAATTCGAATTTTATCACGTTGTGGGTGTCTAACATCTTCTATTAGATCCAATCATTTAATTAACACATATTGTTTTTAGATGTAAAGTAATTTATCTATATCTATATTTTATATTAATAACAATTGAAATGAAATTTACATTAATTAAACTATTAAGTACAAATGACTTTCAATACTCTACATTGACCTCTAAATATTAGACTTTTTATTTTTGAGAAGTTTTCTTCGTCCCTTTTTATAATATTATTTTTAAATTTTAAACTGTATTAATTTTTTATTAAAATACCCTTAATTAATTAAATATATTTTTGCAATTTATAAAATGGAACACAATGCACACGTGGTGGTCCGTAAGTAAGGAAGACAATAGATATCTACCTGTATGGAAAATGTTATTTTGTTACTTGTGGCATAAAAATGATACTCATACTCTATCTATCTTTGACCCTATTTGTGGCATAAAAATCATACTCATACCCTCTCTATATTTATGTGTTATCCGCTTAATGCATATTTCGAGAATTTTTAAATATATGTGGATATTAAATATATATCCATGAATATCATATTTTAAATAAATAAAAAATTATTTATATACAAAAATTATTATTTTTGCTGTAATATGTATAATTTTTTCTCCTATTTTGTCAAAAAAAATAGTAAAATATAAAAACATTAATATATTAACACATAAATAAAATATATAACAAAATTTCATCTTAAAAACTATTAATATATAAACAAAACTATTACGACATATAAATTTTATTAATTTACTATCATGTACGGATATTTGCAGATATAAATATAATTATATTCGCATCTATTAACAAAGAAGTAGTAAAAAATGTGCGTTTATTTTATTTGCAGATATCAGTTAAACTACCCGCCTTGTACTTACAGATTTCGTCCATATATATCTGTAAATACGGATTTTTTTTTACTATTCCTATTCGTATAACTGAATTAATAGTTAGAGGAACATTGACATACAGAGACAAAAGTTCGATCTCATATTCCCGATTTCTACTTAAAGTGTGTGACTCTCGATATTAAACTACTTGACCAAAACAAAATTTACCATGGTAATATTTTAATAGTTATTTTCTCTAGTGCATTTGAAAATAAATGCAATAACAATAAATTTTAAATTTTGTATACAGATTCATTTCCATTTCTATTTTTCATAAAAAGAATCACAAATTATTGCTAAAAAATTGAGAATATTAATAACTAATAACTATGCCTGTTTCCATTTTCATTGTCCCTAAAAAGGAATCACCCTTTAATGAATATTCTTCTATTATTTTTTCAATGTGTTTGACTTCTTTTATCTAGAAAGTTCAAATATCTTTTTAAAAAATACAATATTGTTTTACATCAAAAGGTTTAAAATACGATCAACAGCCTATGCAAAGTCTAAATTGTATTTTTGGAATTTATTCAATAAAACTAAAGAAATAAATATAGCATTTCCGTGTGAAACCGTAAAAAAAAAAATTACGTGTAAAAAATTGGATTCACTGTTTTTTTGTTATACAAAATATTAGCAAAATCAATGTCAAGAGTAATAAAATATTTTTTTGAATGGTAGTAATATAAACTAAGAAATGAGAATAATCACACATAAATGGTAATAGATTATATTAAATCACATTAATGAAATTAAGAAACAGTGAAATCAATTCATATATTGCTGTCAGATATGTTCACAATCAGTCAACAATGTCTACTTCTCTAGAATTTCTTTTTTGGCCAAGCAAAGTGATATATGTACAAATTACATATGAGCGATTATATACACCATATTTTTTCAGGTAACGATAATATACACCATATTTAAACACTAATACAATATATCCTGTAAAAGATTACCAATTAAATATATATTAAACAAAATGAATTTGTTATTATTCACAAGTTGATGATATTATTTGAACATGTATAGATTCATTTTTAATTAAATATACTATTACGTACGTTAAACTCAATCAGTTTAAAGAAATTTCTTAGTTTTGATTTTTGTTCCAAAAAAATACACAAGGATATATACATATTATTGATGTTATAACAAAATTGTTATGTTTTTTGTTTCTCAAAAATCAACAAAGATAAACTTCTATATTGAAAAAAGAAACATAAATATCAATGATATTTACCAATGGTTTGGTTCATGATGAGTATTTTTCTCACAAGTGATCTTGACAATTAAAATACAACTGACATAGTATTAAATAAAGGTGCACTATTTACCTCTTCTTCAACGTGTAGCAACGACCACCGTTCTTTATTAATTACAATGTGTTTCCCTTGCCTATTTACATCTGTATTTGACTACAACATTGTGTAATCGAATACAACTTAAGTCTGTAGCTATTTTTAAACATCTGTATTCGACTACAACCTTGTGTAATCGAATACAACTCAAGTCAGTGGCAAAAAAATCCCGAATATGTATTCGATTCACGATCTCGTAGTCGACTACAAAGTTCAAATTTCAAATATAATCAGAACGTTTTAGAGGTGTATTCGAATGCACTGAGACTGTATTCGAATACAACTTCGAAACAATGCAATTTTTCAGTTTTGAAACATTGCACATGTTCATTAAAAACGTTTGAGAACCTTTGCCATTGATCTGAAGTGTTACCTATGAAGTATAAATACTTCAAACGTTTCAGATTTACAAAAAAAAAACTTTCAACTGACTTTTTAGAATCATTTTTCTGAAACATCAAACACTTCAAAACTTAACTTTCATATTTTCAAGTACTTGCTTTTCATTTTCATATCATTAAGAAAGGTTCTCAGTTGTACTTGGAAGTGTGATTGATTAAGTATCAAATACTCAGTATTATAACCTTGTTCTTAGTCAAGAACATCATTACAAAATCATTGTATCACTTGAAGGATTTAGTGTAGATTCTTCAAGTTGTGTTAACAGAAATAGTGGTGTACTATCTTTCTGTTAAGAGTTTGTGAATCTGTAACTTAGTCTTAGGGTTAGACTTGTAACATATTCATACAAAGTGGAAAATCTCTTGTGGTGTGCAAGAGGACTGGACGTACCCTTGTTTGTAAGGGGAACCAGGATAAATCTTCTGTGTGTTTTTATCTTCTGCCATTTACTGCTTTCATTTACAAACACAGCAAATATTTGAAACAAAGTTAAAACAGTCCTTTAACAATCTTCTGATCTCTAAAACAGAAAAATTGTCCAACACCTAAGTCACCCCCCCTCTTAGGTGCAACTCTGTTCTTACAATTGGTATCAGAGCAGGTTTTTGGTAATTTGCTCCTAGATCCATGGCTTCCGCACAACCTGTTTTTAGAGATGGTGGTAGCAGTAACAAACCACCCTGCTTTGTTGGTGAACATTATGACTTCTGGAAAATACGTATGCAAGCGTACCTTGAGGCTCAAGGAGACGACATATGGGAAGCAGTAGAAAACGGTCCATATGTTCCAACAACAGTTATCAACAATAAAGAGGAGATAAAAATAAAAGCCTCTTGGACAGATGATGAAAAGAGAAGAGTACTGTTTGATAAGAAAGCAAAAAATATGTTACAGTCTGCATTGGGTATGGATGAATTCTTTCGCATATCCCATTGCAAAACAGCAAAAGAGATATGTGATACATTGGAAGTAACCCATGAAGGAACAATTGAGGTAAAACGTTCAAAACTGAACACTTTATCTCAAGAATACGAATTGTTTAGAATGCAACCAGGAGAAGCAATCCTGGACATGCAGAAACGTTTTTCCTACTTAACCAACCACTTAACAGCACTAGGAAAGAATTTTACTAATGATGAATTGAACCTAAAGGTTCTAAGATCATTAACCAGAGCATGGCAGCCAAAAGTGACAGCAATCTCTGAAAAGAAAAGTTTGTCAAAGATGTCACTTTCAGCACTCTTTGGAAAGTTACAGGAACACGAAATAGAATTAGAAAGACTTGAAAAGAATGAAAATTCTGAGAAGAAGACGAAGAATATAGCATTAAGAATAGAATCAAAGGAATTAGTAAATGAAGAAGACTCAGATGAAGAGAAAAACATCACCCTCCTTGTCAAGAAATTCGACAAATTTCTTCAAAGCAATAAAATGTTTACAAGAAAGAAAAATTTCAAGAAGAAAGATGCTTCTTTTGCAAATCAGAATTTTACTTGCTTTGAGTGTGGAAAACCAGGACATATGAAAGCAGAATGTCCAAATATTATCAAGAAGAGTTCTAGTAAGAGAAAAGAATTCAAAAAGGCGTACATTGCATGGGAAGATAATGAAGTAAGTTCTTCATCAACTTCAGAAAGTGACGAATGCGCAAATGTTGCCTTGATGGCATCTCATCATTCTGATAATGAAGAAGAGGTTAGTAGTAATATTATTTGTTATGATAATGATGATTCTTGTGCTGAAAATAATGATGCACAACAAGCCATTAAAGAACTACTTAATGAATGTAAAAATCTGTACAAACTAGTGTCAAATCAAAAGAAACATATTTCTTCTCTAAATAAAAAGATTGACACTATGGAACAAAATTTTGAAAAACAAAAACAGATTTCAACATGCATTAAATGCGATTCGCTTTCCTTTAAAATTGTCCAAATGAATAGAGTCATAGAAAGGTATGAAAAGGGACAATTTGGATTGGAGAATATACTTAGCATGCAAAGATACTCAAATGACAAAAGAGGACTTGGTTATTCAAAATTTGATAAACCAAGTATTGATAAAACTATCTTTGTAAAAGCAAGTAACCAATCTAAAGAAGAGAAAGAAATGGCTGTTCAAAAGAATCATCTTTGTTTTAAGAAGAATATTATTCAAAAGAAACCATACTTTCCCAAAAAGAGTCCAAAGTGTTTTTATTGTGGTATAAATGGTCACACACCAAATTGTTGTCATGTTAGGAACATTGGTGTTCCACAAGGACAGTTTGTGTGGGTAAAGAAAGGAACTAACCTTAAAGGACCCAAAGCACTTTGGGTACCTAACAAAATATAAATTCTGTTTTGTAGGAAGACACACAAAGGACATCAAATATGTGGTACTTGGATAGTGGATGTTCAAGGCATATGACCGGTGACAGAACAAAATTTTCAGCACTAATTCTTGAGTCAAAAGGTCATGTGGTCTATGGAGATAATAACAAAGGAAAGATATTGGGCATTGGAAAAGTTGGCATGGCTCCGTCTCCTTCAATTGAAGATGTACTCTATGTTGAAGGGCTAAAACACAATCTCATAAGCATAAGCCAACTTTGTGACAAAGGTTACAAAATCACTTTCAACAAAAATGATTGCATTATCGAAAACGAGGTAACAAATGAAACTCAGTTTATTGGTAAGCGTTTCAAAAATATTTTTACAATTAATCTTGATGATTTATCCTTAAAAATGAAATGTCTTATGGTAAGTGACAACAATGATGCTTGGCTATGGCATAAAAGATTTGCACATATCCATATGGATCATTTAAACAAGTTAGTCAAGCATGAACTTGTTGTAGGCTTACCAAAAATGAAATTTATTAAGGATAAATTATGTGACGCTTGTCAAAAAGGTAAACAAACTAAAGTTTCCTTTAAACCCAAAAATATTATATCAATTTCAAGACCACTTCAATTAATACACATGGATTTGTTTGGACCATCAAGAACTAAAAGCCTTGGTGGAAATTCATATGGACTAGTTATTGTTGATGATTTTTCAAGGTTCACATGGACCTTATTTTTGGAAAATAAAAATGATGCTTTTAAAGCCTTTCAGAAATATGCCAAACTAGTCCAAAATGAACAAGCAACCAAAATTGTATCAATTAGAAGTGATCATGGAGGAGAATTTCGAAATGCATCTTTTGTAGATTTTTGTGAAGAAAATGGGATATTCCATAATTTTTCTGCACCAAGAACACCTCAACAAAATGGAGTTGTTGAGAGAAAGAATAGATCATTGGTGGAACTTGCAAGAACAATGCTGAGTGATTCAAGTCTACCAAAATACTTTTGGGCAGATGCTGTAAGTACAGCTTGTTATGTATCCAACAGAGTCATAATCCGACCAATGCTGAAGAAAACTCCATATGAACTCTATAAAGGAAGAAAGCCGAACATCTCTCACTTCCACATATTTGGATGCAAATGCTTTGTGTTAAATAATGGTAAGGACAATCTCGGCAAATTCGATGAGAAAGCCGATGAAGGTATTTTTATTGAGTATTCATTATCTAGTAAAGCTTTTAGAATTTTTAATAAAAGAACATTGATAGTTGAAGAATCTATACATGTATCTTTTGATGAAACTAACCCCTCGAAAGAGGATAAAATTATATATGATAATGATGATGAAACAAGTACAGAAAATCAAGTTGATCAAACAACTCAAACAGACGAAATCAACACAGAACAACTAGATCAACACACTGATCTTCCTCAAGAATGGAAAACCCATCGTGATCACCCGATTGATAACATAATAGGTGATATCAACAAAGGAGTCACTACAAGGCTGAATCTCAAAGATGCTTGTTTAAATATGGCATTTGTTTCTCAAATAGAACCCTCCAAAATTGGTGAAGCACTCAAAGATGATCAATGGATACTTGCCATGAATGAAGAATTAAACCAGTTTGAAAGAAACAAAGTTTGGGAACTTGTTCGAAATCCAGGAAATAAACACATCATTGGTACCAAATGGGTGTTTAAGAACAAATTAGATGAAAATGGAATAGTTATCCGAAACAAGGCAAGATTGGTCGCACAAGGATACAATCAAGAAGAAGGGATTGATTTTGATGAAACATTTGCTCCAGTAGCAAGATTAGAAGCAATCCGATTACTACTTGCTTATGCTTGCTCCATGGGTTTTGAACTTTTTCAAATGGATGTCAAGAGTGCGTTCCTAAACGGCTATATTAATGAGGAAGTCTACGTCAAACAGCCACCTGGGTTTGAAGACTTCAAAAATCCTTCACATGTCTTCAAATTAAAGAAGGCACTTTATGGGTTGAAACAAGCTCCAAGAGCATGGTATGATAGATTGAGTAAATTCTTATGTGAACATGGATTTGAAAAAGGTAAAGTTGATAAAACCTTGTTCATTAAAAGAACAATGGATCACACTTTACTTGTTCAAGTCTATGTGGATGATATCATATTTGGATCAACCAACAATGAAATATGTGAAGAATTCTCATTAATGATGCAAGGAGAATTTGAAATGTCCATGATGGGAAAATTAAATTATTTCCTAGGACTTCAAATCAAGCAACTTGAGAATGGCATCTTTATTCATCAGTCAAAATACTGTAAAGAACTACTAAAAAGATTTGAGATGGACAGCAGCAAAGAAAGTGCAACTCCCATGGGATCTGGTATGTATGTTGATAGAGATGAAAATGGTAAATCAGTTGACATATCCAGGTATAGAGGTATGATTGGATCTTTATTATATCTAACGGCCAGTAGGCCAGATATTATGTTTAGTGTTTGTTTGTGTGCAAGATTTCAGGCAGATCCAAAGGAATCACATCTGGTAGCAGTAAAGAGGATAATGAAATATCTCAAAGGAACAACCAATGCTGGCCTATGGTATCCAAAAGGTAGCATATGCAATCTCATTGGTTATTCTGACTCTGACTATGCAGGATGTAAGACGGATCGAAAAAGCACAAGTGGCACCTGTCACATTCTGGGAAATGCACTAGTCTCATGGTCTTGTAAGAAACAAGCATGTGTGGCATTAAGTACTGCAGAGGCAGAATACATAGCAGCAGGCAGTTGCTGTGCGCAAATCCTTTGGCTTAAGCAACAACTCTGTGACTATGGACTTGATCTGGGATGTATTCATCTGAAATGTGACAATACTAGTGCCATCAACATCACAAAGAATCTAGTCATGCACTCTCGAACCAAACATATCGACATACGTCATCATTTTTTGAGGGATCATGTTCTAAATGGAAATGTTGAAGTTACCTTCGTGGACACTCATAATCTACTGGCAGATATATTCACAAAGCCACTGCCCAGAGAATCATTTTACAAGATACGAAGGGAACTAGGCATTCTAAATGAGAGTGATCTCTGAAAAGGTTTGAAAGATCTATAAGTCATATCATTGTTAATTCTAAATTTTTTCATCATTCTGTTACTTGATATATGTTTCTGTGATACCTATGTATGTCTTTCTACCTGTTTGAAATATTTTTTGTCTGTTTAAATGTTAAAATTTTTATTCAGAATCAAAATCTTTACTGTCGTATTCGAATACAGATAGTTGTAGTCGAATACATGTTCCCTGTAAAATCTGTATTCGACTACACAAGGTCTGTAGTCGACTACACTTTCGAAAATTTTTATATATAAAAAGGGATTGTTAACAGTATTAGGTTACGAAGACAAAAAAAAAAATCTGGTAGCCGATTACAAATTCAAAATTTCTGATTCCTGATCCTCAAAATCTTCATCCAAACCTTTTCCTAAAAACCTTCATACTGTCATACCTAAACATTCCCCCTCATCATCCATTGCATCTAAGATTCTGTAAGATCAAAAATCAAAACCCTAAATCCCCAAACCCGTAAACTTCATCTTCTAAAAAAAAAAAAAAATGGATGCACGCAAAAGAGGACCAAGAACAAAGGTAGCTTCTGTGGGTCCTTCAAAAAAGCAGAGAAACGACAATATGGCTGATCTATTCAGATTGCTTCATTCCCTAGAAGAACTGGACAAATTCAGAACTCACTTTTCTGATAAAAAGCTGGTAACACCCAAAATTGGTACTCTTGATTCTTTTTCTAAGTTTAAATTTCCTGAATTGCTGAAGGCTCAGAAATTGGAAGAATTTATTGGGTATAATGGTCCCATTTATCCTAACCTAGTTAGGGTTTTTTTTTCTGTAACTTAGAAAAGGATGGCAATAAATTGGTGTCTAAAGTTAAGGGAAAAGTTATCAAGTTAGACACTAAAATTATTGGGGAAATTCTGCAAATACCTTCTGAAGGTCAGAAGTTGTGCCCTGGACACTTATGTGAATGGGTTAATACAACTAAGTATGATGCTTATCTTTCATTGTGCCGTTTTGACAAAGGAACTATGGAAAGAAAACGGACACAAACTGGTTCTGAGTATGCAAGACAAAGATATGGTGTTGGTAATCTGACTGTTGACAACAGATTACTACACTATTTCTTATGTTACATACTGATTCCAAAGGCAGGGAACTATTCTCAGATCTCTGAGTTTGAACTCCAAGTCATGACTTTTATGACAGAAGGTGCTGAGTTAGATTGGGCATACTTTGTTCATTCTGTCCTATATGCCTCAAAAGATGCTATAGCCTTACCATATGCACGAGAAGTCACCAGAATAATGGATCATTTTAAGGTTGACTTCTCAGGGGAAGTGCTATACAAGACCACCAAGGACAATCTACTGGATTTAACTGTTCTGCCCAGTATGAAAATTGTTTGGAGTGAATCACTTCAAAGTTATGTTCATAAGGGTGATCTTGGACAAAGTTCATCCACTGCCAATCCAGAAGATGAACCAGAAGCACCAATAGCTGAAGCACCTGTAGCATTACCAGACCCAGAACCAGAAGCAGCAGCGACAGCTGCAGAACCATCACATACTGAAGACATCATCACCAATAGAATGATCATGGACAAACTTAACATCATTCAATCCTTTGTCACAGATCAGTTGCAACAATTGAATGAGTCTTTCAGTAATCGAACTCAGACAATAACTGCTATCTTTGACCAAAAATTCCAAGATCTGGGAAATACCATCCATACACAACATTCATTTTTTCATCAAGAACTGAGTGACCTGTCTGACAAGATTGACCATCTTCATATACCACCCAACTCAGATGATTAAATCTGGCTACTTGCAGTTTTTTTTTGTTATTTGTATTTCTCTACTGTTTAACTTTCCTGTATTTGTGTTTGTTAAACTCTTAAGAATTCGTGTAATTGTAAATTATGAACATATTTAATTTAAGCTGTTTTCTTCAGATAATCCTGTGATTGCCTCTGTTTATCTATTACATATGTGCATATCTTATTTTGCTATGTGATATCCTCTTCCTTTTTGATAATGTCAAAAGGGGGAGAAAAATGTGTATATATATTGTTGCTGTGTTGTTGTTGCATTTTATGATGAAACAGTTCCTCCAACACTTAAGAAGCAGAAACAGTTCCTCCAAAACTTAAGAAGCAGAAACACATTTATCAAGGGGGAGTAAGCACACATCTAAGGGGAGAAATCAAGACGTTTTGAAATCCAAGCAACAAGATTTTTGTCATCATCAAAAAGGGGGAGAATGAAATTTAAAGACTTACATTTTTGATGAAGACAAAAAGATCCTTGATCAAAAAGAAGAAGGATTATTAAGCAACTTATTTTTTCATTTATATTAAGGTAAAAGTATTTTGATATTAAATCAAAACACAGTTTAAAAGTACAATATTATGAGAACCTTCTGAGCATATGCATTAAAATGTTTTTATGAAAATAATTAATGACTTAAACATGTTGAAAATAAAGTTTTTACAAAACTAGAAATCTGTATTCGAATACGAGGTATCGTAGTCGAATACAGACTCCAAGTCAGAAGCTAAAACTAAATTTATGTATTCGAATACGAAATATCGTAGTCGAATACAAATTGCAAGTCAGTGGCAAAAACTCGAATCTGTATTCGACTACAACCTTGTGTAATCGAATACAACTTAAGTCTGTAGCTATTTTTAAACATCTGTATTAGACTACAACATTGTGTAATCGAAAACAACTTAAGTCTGTAGCTATTTTTAAACATCTGTATTCGACTACAACCTTGTGTAATCGAATACAACTCAAGTCAGTGGCAAAAAAATCCCGAATCTGTATTCGACTACACGATCTCGTAGTCGACTACATAGTTCAAATTTCAAATATAATCAGAACATTTTAGAGGTGTATTCGAATGCACTGAGACTGTATTCGAATACAACTTCGAAACAATGCAACTTTTCAGTTTTGAAACATTGCACATGTTCATTAAAAACGTTTGGGAACCTTTGCCATTGATCTGAAGTGTTACCTATGAAGTATAAATACTTCAACCGTTTCAGATTTACAAAAAAAAAAACTTTCAACTGACTTTTTAGAATCATTTTTCTGAAACATCAAACACTTCAAAACTTAACTTTCATATTTTCAAGTACTTGCTTTTCATTTTCATATCATTAAGAAAGGTTCTCAGTTGTACTTGGAAGTGTGATTGATTAAGTATCAAATACTCAGTATTATAACCTTGTTCTTAGTCAAGAACATCATTACAAAATCATTGTATCACTTGAAGGATTTAGTGTAGATTCTTCAAGTTGTGTTAACAAAAATAGTGGTGTACTATCTTCTGTTAAGTGTTTGTGAATCTGTAACTTAGTCTTAGGGTTAGACTTGTAACATATTCATACAAAGTGGAAAATCTCTTGTGGTGTGCAAGAGGACTGGACGTACCCTTGGTTGTAAGGGGAACCAGGATAAATCTTCTGTGTGTTTTTATCTTCTGCCATTTGCTGCTTTCATTTACAAACACAGCAAATATTTGAAACAAAGTTAAAACAGTCCTTTAACAATCTTCTGATCTCTAAAACAGAAAAATTGTCCAACACCTAATTCACCCCCCCTCTTAGGTGCAACTCTGTTCTTACATGTTATGACTGTGCTATGTTCAAAACATACACTATTGTTGAAGATAAGAAAGTACTGTTGGGAGATTCCCACACCACGAATGTTGCTGGTATAGGAGATGTAGAATTAATATTCACCTCCAGAAACACCTTAATTCTGAAGGATGTCATGCACACTCCAGAAATAAGGAAAAAATTAATTTCTGGTTATCTTCTTAATAAGGCTAAGTTTAATCAGGCTATAGGGGCAGATTTGCACATCATTTCTAAAAATGGTATTTTTGTTAGGAAAGGGTACGCCACTGATGGCATGCTTAAGTTAAACGTTGAAATGAATAAAATGTATCCTTTTGCTTACATGTTGTGTGATATTAATATTTGGAATGCTAGACTTTGTCATGTGAACAAACTTGTGATTGCAAACTTAAGTGACTTAGGCTTAATTCCAAAGTTATCGTTAAATGAACTTGAAAAATGTGAATTTGGCAGTCTAGCTAAAATAACTAAGAGTTCACATAAATCAGTTGTTAGAGAATCTGAACCTTTAGATTTAATACATTCTGATATATGTGAACACAAAATGGAAAACATTATTTTATTATTTTTATTAACGATTGCTATGACTATATTTTTGTATATCTGATGAAAAATAAAAGTGATGTGCTTGACATGTTTAAGATCTTTCTAACTAAAATAGAATTTCAATTTAGTAAAAAGATTAAGAGGTTTCGTAGTGATAGAGGAACAAAATATGATTCTAGTTTATTTAATGAGTTTTATAAAACTGAAGGAATTATACATGAAACCACAACACCTTATTCACCTGAAATGAAGGGTAAAGCTGAGAGTGTTGGAACCAAGTTGGTTCTTTCAATCAAAGTTTTGATGTTAACAAAAGTATTTTATGTAAATCGTATTTTGACTTAGAAGAACAAATCAGAAGCTGTGCAAAATCAGAGGAAGACACCACCAGAGGATACATCCAGAGGAAGCAACCAGAGGATATTAATGTCACCAGAAAGTCTAGATCAGAGGAAACATCCAGAGGGTACCAGAGGATGCATCCAGAGGACACCAGAGGATACACCTCCAGAGGATATCAGAGGATGTTATCAAAGGCAAACATCAAAGGACAAATAACGTCATCAGAGGATATCTTTCTAGGCACATATAAGAAGGAAGCAAAGTCCAGAAGGAGACTTGGTTCAGAGCAGAAGGAAACATAAGTCAGACTTAATCTTGACCAGAAGATAGCTTGGTCGTGAATATAAGAATCAGTCCAGACTTAATCCAGACTTGGTTCAGAGCAGAAGATAATTGGTCCATAACAAATGACTTGGTCCAGACCAGAAGATAACATGGGCCAGAACATAAAACTCAGTCCAGATCAGAAGAAATGATTGGCCAGATTTAATCCAAACTTGATCTAGATCAGAGGATAAATTCCCAGATTAATGGTCCAGATTAAAATATCATAAGTCCATATTTAAATCAAATTCAATCCAGACTCAGTCCAGACATGATCCAGATCAAAAGATAAATGTCCAGATTAAAAGATCCACGGTCCAGATTAAAATACCATAAGTCCAGATTTAATTCAGATTCAATCTAGACTCAGTCCAGACTTGGTCCAGATCAGAGGGGAAATGTTCAGATCAATGGTCCAGATTTAAGTATCATGGTCCAGTGTTGGCCGAGATTAGAAGATCATAAAATAGTACATATCAGATCATATGATCCAGTGTTGGCCGAGATTAGAGGATCACATAATTGGTGCAGATCAGATTACATAGTCCAGTGTTGGCCGAGATCAGAAGATCATAAAATAGTACATATCAGATCATATGATTCAGTGTTGGCCGAGATCAGAGGATCACAGAATTGGTGCAGATCAGATTACATAGTCCAGAGTTGGTCGAGATCAGAAGATCGTACGGTCCAGAATTTAAATCATGATGCAAATCAGTGAAGACTTGATTAAAGTTCGAAGAAGACTTGATTAAATTTTGATAGAAATTTGATCAAAGTATTAAGGGGATTTGATTCAAAAATTACTAAAGACTTGAAGAAATTCGAATGCAATTTGAAGCTTAAAAAGATATGGTTTGAAATTAAAAGAAACAAGATTGGTCAATAGAATTTTCAAATGCAATCTAAAGAGATACGATTTTTATTTAAGTGAAACAGGATTGGCCAACAGTATTTTCAAAGAAAATCTGAGCAAGATCTATTTTGAATTTAAGCTTGGACAAAGCCCAATTTGCAGCTATAAAAGGAGGCTTCAGACAGCAGCATCAAGTATCGATAAAACACAAGAACTCAAGCTTACCATTCAAAGTTATCCGAGAGTTCAAAAGAGAGAAATACTTGTGCGAAAAATAAATATGCTCTAAGTGTTTTCAGAGAGTGAGAGTCAATGTTATAATCAGCTTTCCAGAAGCAACTACTCAAGAGAAACATCGTTATAATCAGCTTTCCAGAAGCAACTAAAGAGTGTGAAAGTCATTGCAACAATCAATTTTCCAGAAGCAAATTTGCAGAGTTCCAAACCTTGTAATCTAACCCGATGGTGGTGCAGGTTCCTACTTCAATCTAGGGTTGTCAGATTGGTAGGAGAAGATTTGACTTGTAGAGTTGAGGTGTTGTTTTTATTCCTCAAAAGTCTGGGGTTGTCAGGCTACTTGAGAAGACTGGCTTAGAGGGTCAGGTGCTGTAATTCAAAGTGTTTTGAATTAGTGGATTAAAGTCTTCAGGATGAAGGGACTAGATGTAGCCAAGTTAATGGTGAACCAGGATAAATTGATGTGTTCTTAAGTTGTTATTATCCCCTGCTAACTCTGATCAATTATTCATCAAATAATTCGCATCAACACTCAACAAACAGTGAAAAGATTCAAGTTTGGCAAGCACAGTTCAACCCCCTTCTCGTGTTTGCACCTTCAGAGAGAAAGAATAGGACTCTGATTGAACTTGTTGTTACTATTATGCTTGACACTGGTGCTGCATCTCATTGGTGGAGGGAAATTATTTTGACTGTTTTCTATGTTTTATATAGACTTCCTAAATCTATAGGCAAAACATTTCCTTATGAGATAATAAAGAAAAGACAACCAAACTTGTCTTATCCTCGAACATGGGGTTGTCTGGCTTATGTTAGAATCCCCGATCCCAAGCGAATTAAACTCGTCAGTAGAGCATATGAATGTGTATTCATTGGGTATGCGGTAAATAGTAAAACGTATAGGTTTTATGACCTAAATGCGAAAGTGATCATAGAGTCAAATGATGTTGACTTCTATGAAAATAAATTCCCTTTCAAATCGAGAAATAGTGGGGGCAGCGAACCAAGTCATACTCCTGTGACAAGAAGCACTGAAAGCAACAAACAAGGAGAATTGGAAACTCGAAGGAGCAAGAGAATCAGAGTTGCTAAAGATTATGGACCAGAATATATGGCATATAATTTAGAAGAGGATCCTGCAAATCTCAAAGAAGCCTTGTCATCTTTGGATGCAGATCTTTGGGAAGAAGCTATAAACGATGAAATGGATTCTCTATAATCTAACAAGACCTGGCATATAGTAGACTTGCCTCCTAGTTGCAAGCCAATAGGTTGTGAATGGATTTTGAAAAAGAAACTAAAACCTGATAGAATACAAGGCATGCCTTGTAGCCAAAGGTTTTAGATAAAGAGAAAATATAGATTTATTTGACACTTTTTCTCCAGTCACTAGAATAACATCCATTAGGGTACTCATTTCTCTAGTAGCAATTCATAACTTGGTAATACACCAAATGGATGTTAAAACAACTTTTTTAAATGGTGATCTGGAAGAAGAAATCTATATGGAACAACCTAAAGGTTTTGTAATTCATGGACAAGAAAACAAGGTCTGTAAGTTAGATAAATCTCTGTATGGTCTTAAACAAGCTCCTAAGCAATGACATGAAAAGTTTGACAATTTGATTATATCGAACGAGTTTAATGTGAATGAAAGTGACAAATGTATTTATTAAAAATTTGAAAATGACATTTGCACTATCATATGTCTCTATGTAGACGACTTACTCATATTTGGTTCAAACATTCATGCTGTAAATACTGTGAAATCATTGTTGAGTAACAACTTTGATATGAAAGACCTCGGAGAAGCGGATGTAATCTTAGGAATCAAGATTACTAGGTCAGAAAAGGGAATTTCTTTGGATCAATCTCATTATGTTGAGAAGATCCTAAAGAAATATAAATACTTTGACTGTAAACCTTTTTGCACACCATATGATCCAAGTATGAAACTTTTTATGAACATTGGTGAAGGTGTTAGACAAACGAAATATGCGAGCATCATTGGCAGCCTCAGGTATGCCACTGATTGTACTAGACCCGACGTTGCCTATGTCGTGGGACTATTGTGCAGGTTTACGAATAGACCTAGTATGGAGCATTGGCACGCTATCGAAAGAGTCATGAGATATCTAAAAAGGACAATATGAAGTATTACATATGAAGTTATCAAGTATTACAAGAATTATGGTACATGTATGGGTTTTGGAATTGAAAAATAAGCTCTAAAAAGGGAGATGATGGAAAAATATATATTTCACTCTACCATGTTTCTATCACAAAAACACAATTTATGGCTAGATTGAATGCATGTCTGTTTAGATGGAACTATTACAATTTCAAGAGTTTATCTAGAACATAATCATGAGCTAAGTCCAACTAAAGCACAACATTTTAGAAGCAACAAAAATTTGGGGCTTCATATAAAAAAAGTTCGAAGATTAATGTAAGTAGGTACTTTCGATTTTGATCTTTGGTTGTTGAAACAAATGGGTATGAGAATGTTAATTTTGGGGAAAAAGATTGTAGAAACTATATAGACAAAGTAAGGCAGCTACTACTCGGGATAGAAGATGTTGGTGCAATTCAAAACTATTTTGTTAGAATACAAAACTAAAACAGTCAATTTCATTATGTAATGGACGTTGATAATAAAAGTCGATTATGAAATGTATTTTGGGCATATGTGAGATCTAGAGTTGCATATGAATGTTTTAGTGAAGTTATTACTTTTGACACGACATATTTGACCAATAAATATAACATGTTATTTTCCCCTTTTGTTGTAGTAAAACGTCACAGTCAATCTATTTTGTTGGGTTGTGTTCTATTGTCAAGCGAGGATACTAAAATTTTCACTTGGTTGTTCACAACATGGTTAGAATGTATGCAAGGGTGTGTGCACCAAATGTCATAATTACTGACCAAGACAAAGCAATGAAAACTGCAATTGAGATAGTCTTTCTAAAAACTCATCAACGATGGTGCTTGTGGCATTTCATGAAAAAGAGTCCAAAAAAGTTTGGTTGGTACTCAAATTACGAGACTATCAAAAAAAATTTGCATGGCGCATTATATGATTCTTTGAAACAAAGTGATTTCATAGAAATGTGGGAAAATGTGATTGAAATTTGTGATTTACAAAACAATGAATGGTTGAAAGAGCTATATAAAGAGCGACACTGCTGTATTCTTGTGTATGTCAGAGACACATTTTGGGCTGGAATGTTAAGTACATAAAGAAGTGAGAGTATGGACTCATTTTTTGATGGGTATGCAAACTCAAAGACAACATTCAAGCAATTTGTTGAACAAAATGACTATAGATTGAAAGATAAAGTTGAAAAGGAAAACATGGCTGATTTTGATTCATTTAATACAATAATTGCTTGTGTAAGTCATTTTGACTTTGCGTTGCAATTCTAAAAGTTATTTCCTAATGCAAAATTCAAAGAATTTCAAGTGGAGGTTGCTTCTATGATGTAATGTAATTCTTGCTTTGAGAAATTAGAGGACTTGAAGTCAATATTTTTTATTACAGAAAAAAAAAGTTTATGATAAAGTTAAAGATATTGTATTTAAGGTATCATTCAATGAAAACGACCGAATTATAATGCACATGTTTCCTATTTGAGTTTAAAGAGATTTTATGTCGACACATATTTTGTGTGCTTAGGCTCATTGGTAGAACAAAGAAAGCGTGACCTTATTATCTTTTATCATTGTGGAGGAAGGATATAAGGCAAAGATATATTCAACATCTTCAATCATTCTAATTTACTCTCTTCACATTGTGTTTAAAGTGACCCAAGAAGGTAGGTATGTTGTTATGTTTCTGAGTTCCTATTTTTTCTGAAAATCTGGGGGATATTACATGAACTCAGTTCACGTACGTAATACTACGTGAATTAAGTTCACGTACACCTACGCGATTTAAGATTACGTAGCAAATGGAGTTTTAGCCTCAAACATTGGGTATGTGAGCTCAATTCACGTAGGCTTGCGTGAATTGAATTCACGTAAATGTATGTATCCATCCACTATGTCAATGTGTCCACTTGTTGACAAGGTTAAAACAAAGGGTGCACCAAAAAAAGGCAAAAGTAAGATATCAAAAAGAGATAAATCAACCAAGCGTGATCCATCTTGGTGGGAGTATGTCGATGCAGTGGCACAAATGCATGTAGCTCTGTAACATCTTGTAAAGTACAACAACCTCAATCATCAGTCAAAAAGCTAACACCTCGACCATTAGTCTGCAAAGTTCAATAACCAAGAGTTATTCTCTTCAACGATTGGTTGCCGATTGAAATTCATAAATTCACAGATGACATTATTGACGTTGGTGATGATGGTAATTGTAGATATCGTGCAGTAGCAGGTTTACTTGGAATGAGTGAGAACTCTTGGGCATGTATTCGTCTAGAGTGTGTGGTAGAGCTTCAAGAGTTCAGGTCTCATTACAAGAGAATATATGGTGGAGAAAATTTTGTTCAACAACTTATACAAAATGTATATGTTGAACAAGTTGCAACTATGCATAATTGGATGACACTTCCAGAAATGGGATATGTGATTGCTTCAAAATTTAACTTGGTTTTCGTCACATTATCACTTAATCAATCGTAGACATTTTTTCCATTTCGAAGTTCACCACCAATATCTATGTCAGATCATCGTATGATAGTTCTTGCACTTGTTAAGAACTGTCATTTTGTGCAGGTATTAATTGTGAAATTTAATTTATGTTTTTTTATATGTTTAATAAATTATTGATTTTAACAAGCTTACTTAAAGCCAAATTCTCCTATACCACAAATGTAAGACCCTTAAAATTAAATTAAATTATGGATTGAATAATAGATGTATTTTGGAATATTTGTAAAGGTATTTGATATATGTATATTTCTATATATATATATATAAATATTTTTGAGATTGAGTAAAATTATTGAACGAAATATTATTTAATTTAATTACGATTAATTAAATATCGGGCAGTTGATCAAGATTTTATCTGCCAACAGAGTTGCGATGGGAGTATTTAGTTGATTTAGGGGCAAGTTTAATTATAATATGTATATATATATATATATATATATATATATATATATATATATATATATATATATATATATATAGTAAGTGAGGGGTATGCCTATATATATGTATGTGTGTGAGAGGCAAGGGAAGGAAAAAAAAATCAGAAACACAATCAGTTTCCCTCAACTACCCGAGCTGCCTTTTTCTTCTTCCTCTGTTCAGTTATGTTTGTGTTGGTAGTGAGAAGGGATACGCAAAACTCAAATTACATGGAAATCCAAGCCTCGAATCCGAAAGTGTCAAGAAGGAAAGTTATTTCTCTCATCTTTACGGTGCTAAAGAACCAACTTTGGTAGCGACGACGCAAGCGAGAGTTTCGCTGGTTTTAGTCGCGGTAGCGTAAACGAGTAAGAAAACGTAACGAATGTAAGGGGCTCCTTCCAACTTTCTAGATTGCATATAGGGTCTGTAAATGCATGTTTGATGGATTGATTATTATGTTATGTTGTTAAAAATCGGGGATGATCATTGTTATGTTGTTGGAGTTAAGATGCATGCATGTTTGTGGGGATTGTTGTTGCTGTCTTGTTGCTGAGATATTGATGTCCTTGCATGTTGCTGTGGATGATCATTGTGATGTTGTTGAAGATTAAAATGCATGTTGTAGAGATGATGCATGTTGGATGCAGTTGTTGTTGTTGTTCTAGTTTTTCTTGCTGTTATTGATGTTGTTGTCATTGCTGTTTTTGTTGCTGACTTGGTTGATGCATTGATGATGCTTTTGTTGTTGTGTTGAGGAGTAGAATCATTTATATGTGTGGATGATGTTCTTGGTTTTGTGGTTAAAGAAGCTATGATCTTGTGATGGTGTTGTGTTGGTTTTCAAAGAAAAGAGTTTGAAACTGTGTTGAAGTTTTCTGGAAATTCTCACTGTGTTTGAAGATGTATTCGGATACAGCACTGGCGTATTCGAATACACTTATGTAAAAATTCAGTTTTTATTCAAATTTTGAACCTCGTATTTGGATACGACACTCCGTATTTGAATACAAATATGTGATTTTTTGCTATTGACTTAACATCTGTATTCGGCTACGACCCTGTCGTATTCGAATACAGAATTACATTTTTTGCTTCTGACTTCGCATCTGTATTCGGCTACGACCTTGTCGTATTCGAATACAGATTTGCTGATTTTGCCACTGATTTCACATCTGTATTCGGCTACGAAAACCTCGTATTCGAATACAAATTGATATTTTCAAAAATTCTATTTTTAAACATTGGTTTAAGCACTTAACTATTTGGAAAACATTTGTAAGGCATAGGATGAATTAAATGAAGTTCTTGAGGTTGTTTGAGGTGTATTGAAAAACATTTGTAAGGCATGTGATGAATTAAATGAAGTTCTTGAGATTGTTTGAGGTGTATTGGAAAACATTTGTAAGGCATGTGATGAATTAAATGAAGTTCTTGAGATTGTTTGAGGTGTATTTGGAAAACATTTGTAAGGCATGTGATGAATTAAATGAAGTTCTTGAGATTGTTTGAGGTGGTGATGAAGTGTCTGGTTACATATTACATTTTCATACTGGTTTTAGTGAAGAGAAACATAGCATGCTCATGCATTGCATAGTCAACTGGTGACCGCGATGGGCCACAAAGTTGATGCGGTGACCGTGATGGGCCACAAAGTTAAGTAGTAACTGTGATGAGTTATAAAATTGCTGCGTGTTCGTGGTGGTCCATTCTATCCGTGCGAGGATTTAACTTCTGTGTGTTGGGCCTGTGAGAAACTAACATACGTAAGTAGTAACCGTGATGGGTTATAGAGTGGCCGCGTGTTCGTGGTGGTCCATTCTATCCGGGTTTCAGAGTGGCCGTGTGTTCGTGGTGGTCCGTTCTATCCGGGCTACAGAATGGTCGCGTGTTCGTGGTGGTCCATTATATCCATGCGAGGATTTAACTTCTGTGTGTTGGGCCTATGAGAGGCTAACATATGTAAATCGTGCTGGTCCGTGAGAGACTGCACCTTGGTAATTCCAAGAGTTTTGCACATTGGCATATACATATTGCATTGGGATGGTTGACCTGTGAGTCATGATTTGATATGAGTTGATGAGTGGAAATCGATGTGTGCAAGTATCTTATGAATTCTAAGTGCCAAATGAGTTGTTGTGATTGTTGATTGTATTTGTACTTGCAACACGATTTAAATATTAAATTGGCTATTTTGCAAAGATATGGATGTTATATATTTTGATAAGTGAACATACTTATTTATTACTGCTATCACAACATTGGAACATGCAATGAATGTATTTTGTATCTTTGACATAACTGTTATGTGGTAATTGTTAATTTCGGTTGGTGACCCTTTACAATTATTGTGGAAAATTGGGCTTTTGCCCTCAGATGATACCCAAGCCCGTCCCACCGACGGTGACCCTTTACTATTTATTTATTTGGGATGATTGTATATCCTTTGCGCACTCTGATAGTGTTTTGGTAGGTCCAGGATACAATTTGATGTATTTTATTTTGGTATATTTTGAAGATCAATTTCCCAAAACTACGTTACTTGGTTATAATCATGATGTAATTGTTTAATTACTTTTGTATTTTGGATTACGATGCAATACTATTTTTGAATGGTTTTAATTTTAATTTCTTTTAATTCTTTTGAATTAATTTGAAATTCATCTATTTGTTTTGAAAAAAAAATACATTCGCACTGTTAAAATTCGGAGTGTTACAACCAACAAGTTACTTGTGGAAAAAATATTGCACCGAAGAAGCACGCCAATGGGAGTTTATTTACAACGACTGCATGCAACATTGGTTGCAGATACTTCCATGTACTATAAATGATTATATTGTAAACTAAATATTTTATTGTAAACTGATTATACTGTATGAATTCAATATTACACATATCATAAATATTTTAAATAACCAAAATATATGAAAATTAATACATATTCAATATCTAAATAAAGCCTAAGTTTTTCTATTTCTCCTACGATATGGTACTACGTTAGACCACCCCTTTGTGTTCGCAGTATCAAAATTAATTCATTCACGAGTGCGACGCCATCAGGTAATACTAGTTGCCGACAAAGAAGCTCTTCTGCAATTTGTATTGCACGACGCTGCATTAAAAAAATACATTAAATAATTTAGTTAAAATAATAGATGAATAATTAATTTTGTTATGTAATAAATTGGAATTAATATACCGTTATCTCAACTGCTTCATCATCGGCAAGTTCTGCAACCGAAAGATCTTCATGAAATGGTTCTCTTTGAATTATGTATGGATGAGAAATTCTGCGAAACCAATTCATGTAATCGTTCGAGCAAGCTGCAGGTCCATGTACAACTGCGCCAACATCCACTAAACATTATGTCCATTTCATCTGGTGTGGTCGTCTGACCCACTATCTCTAACGGTGAGTCAGGAATGGTTTGGACATAACCGTATTGACGCAATACCCTGTCTGGCAGATGAGCGTACATCTTCGGGCCCCAGCGTATCCACCCTATAAATAAAGAAACCTCTTCAAACGGCGCTTCAATCGATGCTGCTCATATAGCATCCAACATGAAAATCAATCTCGTCAAGAGCTTTCCTAAATGGAAGAACCAAACTCTTATCCCTTTTTGGCTTCCATTTAAGTGCTCTAGGGTAGTCCTCAACATACCTAGGAGAGAGTCTACAACAATCTACACATAATGTTCGGAAATGCTCGTAGATCCACGCCTGCACATATATAAAAAACGTTTCATTAGTTTATAACTAATAATAGAAATTATTAACACAATAAACAACCATTACCTGCAATAGTGTCAGATACCCAGAAATTGTTCTGGTTTTATGCATGCTCGCTTCGCGAAGATTATCATAGAGGTAAACAAGAGCAGCAGCACTCCATGTGTAAGTTCAGAGGTGCACCTAAGAGGAGGGTGAATTAGTTGTTTAAAAACTTTTCTGGTTTTTAAAGTTTTGAGAAATATTTTCCTGGTTGTGTTTGTGTATGAAAGCTTGTAAATAACGGAAAGTAAAGCACACATAAATTTATCCTGGTGTCCCTTACAACCAAGGGTACATCCAGTCCTGTTGTACACCACAAAAGATTTTTCCACTATTTTGTTAGAATTAGTACAAGTCTAACACTAAGACTTCTATTGCAAATTCCTAACACTTTACCTAAGATAGCACACCATTATCTTAGTTTACAACACTTGAAGAAACTACACTAATTTCTTCAAATAATACGATAATTTCAAATGATTTTTGTGACAATGTTAACTAAGAACAAGAGTAAAACAATAAGTATAATGATAATAATCTAGCACACTTTCAAGTACAACTGAGAACCTTTCTTAATGATATGAAAATGAAAAGCATGTACTTGAAAATATGAAAATGAAGCTTCTAAAGTTTAAGATATTTCAGAAAGTTGTTCTAAGATTAGTAGAAAGATTGATTAGTAAGAACTGAAGCTATGAGGTATTTATACTCCATAAAAACACTTCAAATCAGTGGGAATTGTTCCTAGAAGTTTTGATGAACTTATGCAATGATCCAGATGAGATCTGAATTGAAAAATTGCATTGATTCGCAGTTGTATTCGAATACAGCCTCAGCATATTCGAATACACTTCTGTAACATTCAATTTTTATTCAAAATTTTAACTTCATATTCGAATACATGATATCTCACAAACTGACGACGTATGTCGATATGTTTGGTCTGAGAATGCATGACTAGATTCTTGGTGATATTGATGGCACTAGTGTTGTCACTATTCAGAGGGATGCACCAGAGATCAAGTCCATAATCATATAGCTGTTGCTTGAGCCATAGGATCTGAGCACAACAACTGCCTACTGCTACGTATTCTGCTTCAGCAGTACTTAGAGCCACACATGCTTGCTTATTACAGGACCATGATACTAATGCATTTCCTAAGATATGGCAAGTGCAGCTTGTGCTTTTCTAATCTGTTTTACATCTTGCATAGTCAGAGTCAAAATAACCAATAAGATTGTATATGATACCTTTTGGATACCATTGGACAACATTGGTTGTTCCCTTTAGATATTTCATTATTCTCTTCATTGCTACAAGATGTGATTCCTTCGAATCTGCTTGAAACCTTCCACATAAGCAAACACTAAACATAATATCTGGCCAACTGGCCGTTAGATATAAAAGAGACCCAATCATACCTCGATACCTTGATATATCAATTGATTTAACAGATTCATCTTTATCAATATACATTCTGGCTCCCATAGGAGTAACACTTTCTTTTCTGTTCTCCATCTCAAATCTTTTCAACAATTCTTTACAATACTTAGCTTGATGAATAAAAATACCATTCTTAAGTTTCTTGATTTGAAGTCCTAGGAAATAATTTAATTTTCCCATCATGGACATTTCAAATTCTCCTTGCATCATTAATGAGAATTCTTCACATATTTCACTTTTGGTTGATCCAAATATGATATCGTCCACGTAGAATTGAACAAGTAAAGTATGATCATTCATCCTTTTAATGAATAAAGTCTTATCAACTTTACCTTTTTCAAATCCATGTTCACATAAAAATTTACTCAATCTATCATACCAAGCTCTTGGAGCTTGTTTCAAACCATAAAGAGCCTTCCTTAATTTGAAGACATGTGAAAGATTTTTGAAGTATTTAAGGCCGGGTGGCTGTTTGACACATAATTTCTCATTGATGTAGCCATTTAGGAAGGCATTCTTGACATCCATCTGAAACAATTCAAAGTCCATAGAACAAGCATAAGCAAGTAATAATCAGATTGCTTCTAACCTTGCTACCGGAGCAAATGTTTAATCAAAATCGATCCTTTCTTCTTGGTTGTATCCTTGAGCGACCAACCTTGCCTTGTTTCGAACAACTATTCCATTTTCATCTAGTTTACTCTTAAACACCCACTTGGTACCAATGATGTGTTTATTTCCCGAATTTGGAACAAGTTCCCAAACCTTGTTTCTTTAAAACTAGTTTAGTTCTTCTTGCATGGAAAGTATCCATTGATCTTCTTTAAGGGCTTCACCTACTTTAGAAGGTTCTATCTGAGAGAAGAATGCCATATTCAAACAAGCATATTTGAGATTTAGCCTTGTAGTAACTCTTTTGTTGATATCACCTTTAATGTTATCAATGGGGTGATCACGATGGGTTCTCCATTCTCGAGGGAGATCAATGTGTTGATCTTGTTGTTCTATATTGATTTCTCCTTTTGAAATGATTGATCAACTTGATTGTCCTTGCTTATCTCATCAGTTATAAAGTCATCATCATCACAAATAATTTTATCCTTTTTCGAGGGTTTAGATTCATGAAAAGATACATGTATAGATTCTTCAACTATCAAAGTTCTTTTATTTAAAATTCTAAAAGCTTTACTAGTTAAGGAATAACCAATAAAAATACCTTCATCGGCCTTTTCATCGAATTTACTGAGATTTTCCTTACCATTATTCAGCACAAAGCATTTACATCCAAATATGTGAAAGTGAGAGATGTTTGGCTTTCTACCTTTATATAGTTTGTATGAAGTCTTCTTTAGCATTGGTCGGATTATTACTCGGTTGGATACGTAACAAGCTGTGCTTACATCATCTGCCCAAAAGTATTTTTGCTGACTTGAGTCGCTTAACATAGTTCTTGCAAGTTCTACCAATGATATATTCTTTCTCTCAATAACTCCATTTTGTTGAGGTGTTCTTGGTGCAGAAAAATTATGGAAAATTCCATTTTCTTCACAATATTCTACAAAGGAAGTATTTTGAAATTCTCCTCCATGATCACTTCTTATTGATACCATTTTGGTTGCTTGTTCATTTTGGACTAGTTTGGCATATTTTTGAAAAGCCTTAAAAGCTTCATTTTTATTTGACAAAAATAAGGTCCATGTGAACCTTGAAAAATCATCAACGATTACTAGTCCGTATGAATTTCCACCAAGACTTTTAGTTCTTGATGGACCAAACAAGTCCATATGTATTAATTGAAGTGGTCTTGAAGTTGATACAATATTCTTGGGTTTGAAGGAAACTTTAGTTTGCTTACCCTTTTGACAAGCGTCACATAATTTATCCTTAATGAATTTTATCTTTGGTAAGCCTACAACAAGTTCATGCTTGACTAACTTGTTTAAATGATCCATATGGATATGTGCAAATCCTTTATGCCATAGCCATGCATCATTGTTGTCACTTACCATAAGACATTTCATTCTTAAGGATAAATCATCAAGATCAATTCTAAAAACATTTTTAGAACGCTTACCAACAAACTGGTTTTCACTTGTTACCTCATTTTGGATAATACATTCATCTTTGTCGAAAGTTATTTTGGTAACCCTTGTCACAAAGCTGGCTTATGCTTATGAGATTGTGCTTTAATCCTTCAACATAGAGGACATCTTCAATTGAAGGAGACGGAGCAATACCAACCTTTCCAATGCCCAAATTTTTTCCTTTGTTGTTATCTCCATAGATCACATAGCCTTTTGATTCAAGAGTTAGTGCTGAAAATATAGATTTGTCACCAGTCATGTGTTTTGAAAATCCGCTATCTAAGTACCATATATTAGAGGTACTTTGTGTGTATTCCTACAAAACAAGATTATAGATTATTAGGTACCCATAGTGCTTTGGGTCCTTGAATATTAGCACCTTTCTTGACCCACACATAATGCCCATGTGGAACATCAATGTTCCTAAAGTGACAAGCATTAGGTGTGTGACCATTAAGACCACAATAAAAACATGTTGGACTCTTTTTGCTTTTAGGCAAAAGAGGTTTCTTTTGAATAATACTTTTCTTAGAACAAAGATGATTCTTTTGAACAACTATTGCTTTCTCATTGTTGGATTGGTTACTTTCTTTGACAAAGATAGTTTTACTAGTACTTGGTTTATCAAACTTTGAATAACCAAGTTCACTTTTGTTATTTGAATATCTTTTTATGTTAAGTATATTTTCCAATCCAATTTGTCCTTTTTCATACCTTTCAATAACTCTGTTCATTTGGACAATTATAAAGGAAAGTGAATCACACTTATTGCATGTAGAATTCTGTTTTAGTTTTTCAAAATCTTGTTCCATAGTGTCAATCTTTTCATTAAGTGATAAAATTTGTTTCTTTTGATTCGACACTATTTTGTACAGATTTCTACATTCCATAAGTAGTTCTTTTATAACTTGTTGTGCATCACTATTTTCAACACATGAATCATCATTATTATAACAAGTATTTTTACTACTAACCTATTCTTCATCATCGGATTAGTGGGATGCCATCAAAGCAACGTTTGCGCATTCGTCATTTTCTGAATTTGAAGATGAACTTACTTCATTATCCTCTCATGCTATATATGCCTTTTTGAAATCTTTCCTTTTAGTAGCATTTTTCTTGATAATGTTAGGACATTTTGATTTTATGTGTCCTTGTTTCCCACATTCAAAGCAAGTGAAATTATGATTTGTAGTGGAGACATCTTTCTTCCTTTAGGTTTTCTTTTTCTTAAATGTTTTATCGTTTTGCAGAAACATACCAAACATTTTAACCAAGAAGGTGATGTTTTTATCTTCATATGAATTTTCTTCATTCATCAGTTCTTTTAACTCTGTTTTTAAGGCAATACTCTTTGTCTTCTTTTCTAAACTTTCATTCTTTTCCAATCTTCCAAGTTCAATTTCACGCTCTTGGAGTTTTCTGAAAAGTGCAGAGAGTGACATATTAGATAAGCTTTTCTTTTTAGAGATTGCTGTCACTTTAGGCTGCCATGCTCTTGTTAATGATCTTAGAACCTTTAGGTTAAATTCATCATTAGTGAAGCTTTTTCGAAGTGTCATTAAGTGGTTGGTTAAGTGAGAGAATATGTTCTGCACGTCTAGAATAGGTTCTCCTGGCTGCATTCGAAACATTTCATATTCTTGAGACAAAGTATCTAATTTAGACCGTTTTACCTCAATTGTTCCTTCATGGGTTACTTCAAGAGTATCCCATATATCTTTGGCTGTTTTATAGTGAGATATGCGAAATAATTCCTCCATCCCAAGTGCCGATTGTAACATGTTCTTGACCTTCTTGTCAAACAACACTTTTCTCTTTTCATCATCTGTCCATGAGGCTTTTATTTTTATTTCCTCTTTATTGTTGATAACCGCTGTTGGAATATAAGGACCATTTTCTACAGCCTCCCATATATCATCTCCTTGTGCTTCCAGCATGCGTATTTTCCCAAAATCATAAAGCTCACCAACAACACAAGGTGGTTTGTTGCTGCTACCATCATATCTAAAAACAGGTTGTACGGAAACCATGAATCTAGGAGCAAATTTCCAGAACCTCATCTTATGCCAATTGAAAGTTCAGAGGTGCACCTACGGGGGGGGGG